>VXAY01002362.1:767352-785157 GCA_013399855.1 Oxyruncus cristatus
ACACTCCCCCCCAGCTTGGTGTCATCTGCAAATTTACTAATGGTGCACTCTATCCCCTCATCTAAATCATCAATAAAGATATTAAACAGGGCTGGGCCCAGCACTGATCCCTGGGGGACACCACTGGTGACCGGCCGCCAACTGGATGCAGCCCCGTTCACCACCACTCTCTGGGCCCGGCCCTCCAGCCAGTTCCTAACCCAGCACAGAGTGCCCCTGTCCAAGCCCTGGGCTGCAGCTTTTCCAGGAGTGTGCTGTGGGAGACGGTGTCGAAGGCTTTGCTGAAGTCCAGATAGACACATCCACAGCCTTCCCCTCATCCAACAGGCGGGTCCCCTGATCATAAGGTTGGTCAGACAGGACCTGCCCTTCCTAAACCCGTGCTGTCTGGGTCTGCTCCCTTGTCCATCCTGTAGGTGCTGTGTGATTGCACTTAGGATGATCTGCTCCATAACCTTGCCAGGCACTGAGGTCAGGCTGACAGGCCTGTAGTTTCCCCGAGTCCTCCTTCTGGCCCTTTTTGTGGATTGGCATGACGTTGGCCAACTTCCAGTCATCTATGAAGGATGAACTATATGGTGTCTTAAAAAGCCATTAGGTAATAAACCTACAAAAGTTTTAAAAAAAGGTGGAAAGGAAGACAAAATCTGGCGCATTAACTGTGAGTAGTTACCTTCCCTTTCCTCCTCCAATGACAGGGGAAAAGAGTGTGCACTAACTTGGCAACTTCCTCTTTCCAGTAAAAGGCATTAAAACCTGAAGGAATTAGCAAAGGAAAAAAAAAAAAAAAATCTAGCCTCCTTGGTATGCACAGATTTCCAAAAATGCCAGCAAGACCTCTCATTAAATTGAGTTAGCATGGGATGAAGCAGGAGACACTTCTGAGGATCAGAAACTGGAACAGTCAAACACAGAAATGACACATTACTGGCTTCAAACATACATGACTATTACATACCTATTCCTATTAGACATACGCAGCTCCTAAATAGCATATTTTATTTATCCGACACATAAAACTTTTACAAAACAACCAAGTCCGGATCACCACACCAGCTAAGCTGTTAGTCAGCTCTGCATAAGAGGATGAGAGATACACAGAGGTCTCTCAGCATTAGAACTCTTCTCAGAAAAAAAAAAAAAGGGGATTTTAGGAAATACAACAGGAAGAGAACAACTGGCAATCACTAACAGAGAAATAATTTCAAGGGTAGGACACAGCACAAAATAAGAACTTGAACTGGGAAACAAGGTGTCATAAAGGGAGATCCTCCAAAGGGCAGCAGCAGGAATAAATAATACGTTACCAACAGGAATGCAGGTTTTCTGCAATTGTGTTTGCTTACAAGATATAAAAGAAAAATGTAGTATTAAACTTCAAAGCCATATAGAGGTCATCCAAACCATCCTGATATAGGGAAGGAACGAGAACAACCAGTCCTATTAGCCAGAAGGTCTGTGTTTTGAGAAAACAGCAGAAAACAAAGCTCTACTCCTCAAAAGTTTTTTTGGTTCTGGCCTTTTTTCCCTATTGTAAACCAGAACAAGAATAAAATCTTTCAACCGCACCAACAGAAAAAGAATTGTGTAATCTCTGAAAATAGGAAATTAATTCTAAAGCATTTTTCAAAGCAATAAATAAGCATGCTGAATTTCATTTACTCAAAAGCCTTCTAAATGGCCTTATGTGGAAGAATTTGTGGTAATGCTATTAGTGTCGCTGTTGATATAAAACAGCATACACATGGCTAAATACACTCTTCCTCTAGAATCACAAGTTAGCATGATTCCAGAAATAAAGGAAGAATCACGGAAGTGAAAAATACTCAGTTCAGTTTACTAAAATTTCATTCCATCACCTCCCACACAAAAGCAACATTTTAACAAACAAGCCAAACAGAGCTGTGCATTAACTGGTTAGTTAATTCACCAGTGCTCCACAAAGTCAAAAGTCGAATATATTACATGCAAACAAATTGTATATTAGCAACAATAACATGTTGCACATTTGCACGTTACTATGTTGCATGCTAAACAAAAGATGGAAACAAAAATAAAAATCTAGCAGTAGTAGCTTTCATAAGTAGAGCAATGCGAAGTACTTTTGATCATCCTAGCAATCACCAAGCAGTAAGTACAGTTTACCAAGGCACATTCTAAATGCTCACAAGAGGTTAGTCTCAGGAGAGTGTCCATCAGCACTGGAGGGCAGTCAAGCTTATTAGCAATGTGTACAACGATGCACACAGTGAGTAATGAAATTTTGCTCACTGAATTATTTTGAAGATTTTTCAGTAGTTCCAAATACTCTCAAAAGAGACACCTCAACTTAGCTGTTTTAGCATAAAAACAGCCTGTAATACCTGGAGCCCCGCATTTATTTAGTCATTTGAAAGAGAAAAGAAGGCTTTAGAACAGGCTTTGGGAAGCAGTGAGAAATATTCAGCACTGCAAATACCTGGATCTCAAGGACTGTCTGATTCAGTACTGCAGTATGAGGTGCTAGATGAAGTGTGCCATCAATTGAGAGCTAGTCTAGCATTTAATTATAGCTCTAACAATCTGAAAAAAAGAGGAAAAAAGTTACATTTCAAGCTTATTAGGGAAAAGAACTAACCACTTTGGGTGTCACCCGCTTGCAACAAAGCCAGCTCCCCTATGAACAAAGCTCCCCTATGAACAAAGCTCCCCTCTGAGCACCAGGCTCATCACCTAACATATATTCTAAGGAATGAGTCCCAGGGAAATTGAAATTCATCAGAACTAAGATTTGTGTGAGTGTGGCTAAAGTATTTTTACTAATTGCCATTTATTTAACAGGATGTCTGTGACCAAGGCACAATCATTGACATGTTACAAGCTTACTGCAGTGAACACTCCCCCATCAAGCAATGTGCTGCACTGAACAGCTCTATCAGCTTCTACAGCAGTGTAAATGAAGCTCTGATGATTACAATGTAACAAATGCTTTCAGCATCATTTTTATTTATCTCTCATATCTCTTGCTTCTAGCACCTGTGTCCTGGGAGCAGCTGAGTGAAATGAATTCCCTCCTGTCTGGCCCAGTGACAGTTAACAAATGATAATCCCAAGTTTATTTTAATATTAAACTGCTTCAAAGTTCAATGCCTGATGCAGCTGAGGCAGAAGAAACTTAGGGGAGAGGAAGGCGCTACTTGAAGAACTATATCCCCCTCCTTGGCACACATGGTGTCAATTGCACACACCTCCTACTCATTTTCAGTTCATGGTAACTTCACTTCAAACACAGGTTTTTGATGCTAAATGAGTAGCATCTGGTCCTCTGCAAGCTTTTTCTAGTAAAAATTCGTACCTTTAGCTTTAGAAATACTCTCAGCATTGCTGAACACCTAAATAATAGAGATGCAGGCTTAGTTGGCATAGTGAAATGAATTTGACTATACTTTTGAGTTTGGAAATGTTTGTGCTTTTTAATGCTGGTGTAATATCTGTTTCAACACTGTATGTGCCTTCAGACTGCCATAGTGACCTTCGTTCCATGCATTCCAATACTTCAGAAAGATACCAAAAGAAAAGAACTAAGCAAAATGCTACCACACAGGCTATTAGGTTAAGATCATTTACTTTTCTGTACTGATGTGGAATGCTGTGCTAACTAAGCTGTGCCACTCGCAAGATACTACTTCCCATCCATCTTTCTCTCATATATGACTAAGCTTTTCTCACCTTCCCCATGACACAGAAAACAAATTAAAGACTTTCATTCTTTTAAAATCCTTTTTCTTACACCAGCTTGGCTGACAATTCATCTCAGCTTTCCAGCTAATTTCGTAAGACAGCATATGTTTCTTTGGGACCGAACTCGGCTCTCGCTGAGCTGGATGGCGCATCTTCTGTTCACTTTGAGGGGGAGAAATATCAGATCTTTTTTAGTTCTTTCACACATGCACACAGTACTTCAGGAATATAAAAAGAGCTACCCATATAATGTCATAACTGGCACTTATACTGATGGATTTATCAACTTACTGCTTCTATCATCAAGAAACACTGGAAGCATGAACCAGTCTTTCAGAAGACTCTCATATCTTTCTGTATGAGAATGCTTCATTCATAATCTTGCCTAGCTTTTTCTCCATTCCCTATATTCACAGATCTTTTCAGTTCTTAAATAGAGATATTCACAGCCTATTTTCTTGCTTTCCAGTAGTTCTGCATTTAAAAATCAGTATTACACATTCTATTCTCTCTTCATACAGTTAAGTCTATAACTGCATATGCATTTGATAGAGTTCAACACAGGTCACAGCAATTCCTTTGCTACTTTTCCAAGTAACTGGTCACCTGCAGAAGGTATTGTCCTGAAAAATCACATGAAAATGGCCAATACAGCTTTCAGGTTTTATAACTAAACAAATTGTGCATATATAAACTTTATCAGACTTGAGCATCTGTTAATCGTAAAAACTCTATGCAAAAGATTGAGACACAAAGATGAATAATAAAATGGAAAAATGCATTGAAGGCAATGTTACTTATGTAAAAGGAGAAGAGTGTGATACCATTAAGAAGCTATTCCCTTCACTGTAAAATGAATTCAAGTCCAAAATAATAAATATAAGAAGGAGGAAGGGAAAAAAACCAACAAGCACTAAGCACAGAATCTTTTTGGAAAATAGAGATGCTTTGGAGAAGGTAGGAGGCTATTTGCCTTCCGGCACTATGTTCACTATTCTACTTTATAATATTATAAAATTATAGTTGCCCCCCCCCCCTTTTTTTTTTTTTTTCCTAGCCTTTATCTCGCAGAACTTCCTTTTGAACTTTGGAATATTCAACCAAGTAAAGAAAAAGTTAGTCACATAAAACTCTGGTATGACCATGGGATAACACCCTACATTTGCTGCAATTTGCATCTTTCCCAGAAACTGCAAGCACAGTGTTCACAGCCAGGCTCCTTTTCTAGTGCATTTGCCCCATGCATTTCATTCTTTAAGGCCAATTGCCTCCAAAGCTCCACCCCTGAGTAATGAGAGCTCAAAGGCTAAAGACAGGAATAAAAACCTTTGAGTCATATCCATTATATACATAATCAAGTTACAGTTTTTATATGGTCAAGTGTAAAATGACAATATAGTCTGTGAACATATTCTCTGCGTAAAGCTACATGAGTTCACAGAGGTAACAGAATTAGGCCCCAAAGAGAGGTGCGAAAAAAAAAAAGAGGTGGTTTAGAAATACGGCAGAAGAAATTTGAATTCCGTCAAAGAAGAGGATCTGTATGCTGATGACAGGTGCTTGTACAGAGTATCAGTTCACTCCTTCAGAGTAGCCTGAAGTTCTGACACAACAGCACAAGAGGTCTTTGAAGCCCACACTTAAATGGTTCTGTTGCCAGAAAGGGAGACTCAGTTGGTCCTCTGTCCACCAAAGTCACACATTTCCTCTCCAAAAACTTAAGCAGAAGATGTAGCCGTCTATCTGCCCTGACCCATCTCTTCCTTTTAACCCTAAATATTCACCATGTTGACTCAATGCCAGCTTACATTTCCAGTAGTTTGGTTTTAGAGATGCATGAACAGAGGTAGCGAGGTCTTTCTCAGCTTTATGTTGGTGAATGACATGGGAGAAACATTAATGGGCTGTTCACTCTGAGTATTTATGGAAGTACAATGCTACCTGTTTGCAGGGGTTTGGTTTACATGTTCAACAACCTGTAATTTTTTTGTCTTTTTTCTTTTCTTTTTTTTACATAGAACTCTTAAGACTTCCCTCTTTGAAACACCTGTTGATTCTTCATGATCAGACTACCTATCATGGTGGAAACTACTTCCTTGAGTGCAAGCAAGTTGAACACTAGACATCACTTTCTGGATCTTAGCTGTGCTGAAGAGCAGTTATTCCCAAGTTAAAGGGTCAGAACTCTGACTCTACAGTTTCTGCTCCAGCTAAAATAACCAGAACAATAGGGTAAAATACAATGAGTAGAAATAGTTTCAAACATTTCCATATTTGGGGTGTAAACAAACATATAAATAGCTTCTAATAGCTTCTAAACAAACATATAAATAGCTTCTAATAGCTTAATTATATAATCTACTTTATATTTTTTAAACTCTAACAGAAGTTTGGTCAACAAGGGTCCTTACATGGCAAAAAACTAAACATGTTTTAGTGACAGCAGAATCTCCAGTGGCAAAGGAAAAGTGGAAATAATGCCTGCAGCTTATTTCTTGTCAGTTGCAACAGAGCAAAGTGAGGGAAAGGAAAAACAAATTTACTCCTGAATGAAGGCATATATCTGCAGACAAATTTGAGATTTCCACTGCACTTCCAAAAAAAAAAAAAAAAAAGGAGGTTCAGCTTAACTAGCATATTCAGACTTAACAAGTAACATTGAGATGAAGGATAACAGGGGCCTTGAGCAACTCCTCCCTCACCGTGTAACTAAGTACGGAGAGCAGCTCTTTGACATATGAGCACCCATGTGCTTCATTAGCATGATTTTGCTTTTGAGTCACCACAGTCTAAATTACCCTCTCATTTTTTTCTCTTTTCCTTTCACCCACTGAATATAACTAAAGCAACTATTGTAAACTGAATTAAAATCCAGGCTGCATAATTTATTCTTTCTAGACCTGATGGGTGGTCAAACATAATGGTGGGGTCATAACCTCCAGGTAAGTTTTAGATACAAACCACATACAATTTACATCTATAGAGAAATCACTCAAGTGAATTTATATTGAGTAATTAAATCACTGTAATTACCCACTTTGTTTCAGAAGTATAACAAAAGAGCATGAAAGTCTTTAAATATGAAAGCCTTTGCAGTTTACCCTGTTTGTTAAAAATAAGCCTGACATTTGTTTTTTTTTTTTTTAAATCCAGATGCTGATAGATAATTATAGTTTCTTCTTCTTGAGATCCCAGAATGACAATTAATGAATCTCTTGTGCTAAACTGAACAAGCAGCTCTCACTTCAAATTATCTGTCTTTCAGGAGTATTTATTACATCAAGAGTCAGATGCTGGCACAGGAATGCACATGATACTGCAAATCTCAGTTAAACATGTATTAATGGGCTTTTAAGAGAGCCCAGGACTATGAGTAGCCTAGTTATTTCAAATAATTTCTATGACACCATACAGTCCTGAAAAACAATGATTTTGATTCATAACCGTACTTACTAATTATAAGTTTCACCTTCTAGCACCACAAAAAACCCCTTCTGGCAGCAATCGGTATGACTTTCAATCAATAAAAACTGCTACCATATAAAAAATCCCAAATCAACACAAGTGATAAGCAATTACAAAAACAGAAGAAAATCAGTAATGGACCAGTCCACAAGTTCATCCAGCATGTATCCTATCTCCAACTGGCTGATCGAAGTCACTCTTGTCTTTGTGCCGAGAAACCCACCTCACTAAACTAAACCTAGTTTACCACTGACACCTTGACCAAAGGGGTGCCACTGGTTTTTGGAGATGCCACACATGTCTTTAGTTCACCTAAACCAAACGATGCAATTCCTCCCTTCTTTCATTGAGTCTTCTCTACATAATCATATCCAGCCATTCCTCTTTACGTAAAACTCTATTTATACCAGACACATAAAATTATTTATACCACTCAAAGCTGAGAACTGCCTTGCAGCAAAGGTTTAAATTTGTATTTGTGTTACCACATGCTGTTTTAAGGGATCACAAATCACCATTATGACAAGTCTCCCTATCACTTCATGAAATGAGCTAAAAGTTGCTAAACAACTGAGAAAAATAAATGTAAAAGAAGATATAATTAGAGAATGTTAAAGTCACCTTTGTAACAGCACAGTTAGCTATGTTAGGGGTGTTCACCTGTATCAGCTTTGTTTACCTTAAGACCAGAAACATTGACGCAACAACTTTTTCTGCAACCAGGCTGCAAAAACAATGCCAACTGTCTCTGAAGCCACAAATACTTCTATGAACCCCAGCTGAAAGGTTTCTTGCTGAGCAACTCCTCGGATTTGTGCCATCATGAGGGGGACATGTGCTCTCAGAATGCCCAGAGAACCCTGGAAGAGACTGAATTCTTCTGCTTCCATTTAGTGTCAGTTCCACTAATCTGTCCTCAAGTAAGCCTGCAATGAGATTAAAATAATGACTCAGTCATTCTAGCCTCCCTCTTCACAAACAAATTACTCTTCTGTTTTATTCTTTTCTCCTACATCATTGTCAGCAGGCCATATCACCAGATACAGATTTCCTGAAGGGCTGTTTGCTCTTTTTAACTTTGAATGCAATAGGGAGTAGAGATTGCATCATATCAACAATACTACCTTAAAATGGCAGAGACTAAAAACATGAGAGTAGAAAGTTAAAAACACAGATGTCTCCACATCTGCTTACCAAAGGGACATAAATTACCAACTAGCAAAGCCCCACAAGTACATTGGTGCTGGAGAAAGCAGAACAGAATGCTCACTTATCCCCTCCTGACAAACCCATCCCCATCTCCTGACAAACCACTCTCCACAGGCATCAGAAATCCAAGGATATTCAAAGGGCATCATGAATCATCAGGAACAGACACAAACTCTGGGGAACTGCACCTTGCAGCACAAAAGCAGTTGACATGCTGCAAACATAATTTAATTTTGACTAACAACAACAACTTTACGTACTGTGGCCTGTGAAGTTTGCTTATTCTGTCTTCAGCTAAATACCTTCTTGCTCACATCTTGTACTGCCACCAGAGCAGGACAAGTATTCCCACAGGAGCCTACAACAAGCACATTAAACCCTTTCCCTTACATACACAAAAGGGTCCTAGTTCTATCAGGAAAACAACTTCTCTCAAGTTGTAAACCAACTTACTGTTTTGTATTATAACTCGTGTTGGTTCCCACCTAACTATGCTCCTTACGTCCCCCCTCTGCTTTCTTTCTCAAGAGGATTAGATCAAAGAAATCACTGAGTTTAGCTCAGTGTTTTCTGTATTAATATACAGGCTCGAGAATAACTGTATGCACAAGTGCCTAATACAGACCAACAATTTTTATCCTCCACATAAAAACCAAAGCAAAGAGCATGCTTGAAGTACATATGTTGACAATCAACTGATCAAGTAGACAAGGGAATGGATTTTATGATGGGCAACAGCTAACTATTCTCTCGTCAATAAGGTAGCTCTAGAGGTCATTAAACTTTCTCCTCTGCCATAAAAACATAAAATTTGCTCACAGACCTGCTTTACAATACTAATATACAGTGTGTCTTTGCTAGCATCTACAGATCAGGAGCGCACCCCTCTCCCAACCATTCTGTTGCCCAGGCTTTGTTTCACATTGTGGATTGGTCTCAGGGCAGTTCACCTGGACTCCCTGACTGTAACGCTAAAGTGGAATGCACAGGCCAAGGAGACACCTAACACATGCCAGCTAGGATTGGTCCTTCAGTCCAAAAAACCAAACTAAGTAATGTTCACACTGTGTGTTTTGGAGATAAGGTTCTCAGCACCCACTGTTTACCGCCACAAATGGGCTTCTATTGTGCCACAGCACCTGCTACAGCAGACACAGCCACAAATACGAAGATTAAATTTTAACTTTCCCTGCACTACTTGAGCGAGAGGGGGAAACAATCTTTCTCGAAGAAAGGAATAAAGCATGTGCTATACTGTAACAGAGGCTTAGGTCTGTGAACAGGTATAAGAAGTCTTCTCATTTGGATCTAATCAGGCTCCCTCACCATGAGGCTAGCATGCCAAGGAAAGATAAGAATAAGCAGGTATATAATGCTGTCCTGGGTCTGGGTGAGATGGTTAATTCTCACCATAGCAACCCTTTCAGTGTTGTGCTTTGCACTGGTAGCTGGAAAGGTGCTGAAAACACACCAGTCCTTTGGCCACTGCTGAGCCGTGCTTCCACAGCACCTAGGCTGCCTCTCCAAAACTACCCTCTCACCAGCAGGCGATGGGTGGGCAATATCTTGGGAGGGGACACAGTCAGGACAGTTGACCCCAACTGACCAAAGGGATATTCCATGCCATCTGCTCAGCAATAAAAGCTGGGAGAAAAGACCAGGAGGACATAGGGAGCATTCATTATTATGATGGTTTCTTCCAGAGCAATCACTACACATACTGAAGCCATGCTACCCAGAAAGTGGTGGCCACTGTCTGCTGATGGGACATAGTGAGTAAATATTTTCTTTTCCTTTGCTGCTGTGCAACACGGGCTTTGCTTTTCCTTTATTAAACTGTCTTTGTCTTGACCCATGGGGTTTTTTCCATCTTGCTTTCTCCCTCCTCATCCTGCTGAGTAGGGGAGTAGTAGAGCAGCTTGGTGGACACCTGTTGTACAGTGAAGGCCAACCCACCACAACCACACCTTAAATAAAATGATGTATCCTGACGCAAAGTTTAAATTGATCCCAAGATACAATTTCTTACTTCAGTCAAAACTTGACTGCAGTACAGACTCTTTCAACTTACGTGCCACTGAGCAGAATTACAAGATGACCAACTTGGTTAACGAAGAAAGGACATAAAATACCATTTTCCTGCATTGTACTTGAATATACTAATTAAATTTACTTTTTTCTTCTTATAAAGGCATTTCCTATTCTAGTTGTGAGTTAGTAAATAAACGCCTGTGTTCTTATTTATGCAGACATTTTCTCAATGCCATTGTTCTACATGTAAAGTAAATATAAGTCAGTCTACTTACCAAAGCACAAGAACAGATCTCAGAGTTTTTTTAACTTGAGCAAATAGCAAGGACAATCCCAGGTAGTAAGTTAGTAGGTAAACATTTCAGGTAAATATAGTCTTGGCTACAAAGAAAAACATCTAGCCAAGGAAAGTGGCACAAAACCAGCTGGCTTTTGTAGGAATAGAAATACTGCAACAGTTCATTGAACCTCCCTGCTTTCTAAACAGCAGTAATCCAATAAATCTAGTTAAAACTGCTAATTGACTGCTGTCTTAGTATTCTTCACCACCAAAACTGACAGATTCCCATTTAAAATAAAACTAGACAACATTAACACCATCTATTTTTACTTGTCTTTTCAGAAGCACTATATTGTCAAATATCTCCCAGAGAAAGGATAGGGACTGAAGGGTAAAAGGAATCACCCAGTACACAGCAAAACCATATGAACTGACAGCGTAATGCTTATGCCCAAATGTGCTTCTCCGCAGCCCGAATTCAGACATTTTAGGAAAGCTAAGGTTTTACTTTAACTGTACTTTTTTCTCCAATCTTCTCTTACCTGGCAGGATCATTTAAAAGAGGCTCAGCAATGTGAAAATTCCCAAATTCTCCAGTTCTCTCAAAGGAGTGTCTAACTTGCTACTGCTTTATGATACAAAATCAACTGTATATTTGGTTTGCTATTCACAAGGAAAGCAAACTGGTGATAAGGCTCAAGGTCATAGAAATTCACTGTAGCACATGCACCAAATCTCCAGTGCTCACCTGCTGGTTTCCCAGTCTTGGTCATCCTTATCTTTTTCTTCTTTGGCATCAGAATTGTGTGGGTGTTTCTGCACAATCCGCATCCCACCAGCTTTCACTGGAATGAAAATTAAATAGACAAAAGAAACCTCAGTCAAAATACCATAAGTGAAGAAAGGTTTAAGCATGACCCTTCCCCGCTTCCTTCCTGATACTTTGCAGAGTAGTTTAATGGTAATCCCAATTTGAAAAAAGGGCCTGAAGTACAAAAAGTGGCAAGCCTGAGGAAGAGCTACTTCAAGACCACATCTGCCATTCTCTTTTACATCATGCCATCTTTGCTTATCCTGAGAAGCTGCAGCTCATTTTATCATCTGCTTTCAATGTCATTTCAAAAAACTCAATGCTGTTTTAACTCCCCCTCCACCCTCTACTAACTTGCAGCAGTCCAAAGAAGAAACTGAGGCAATGACCAGCACAAAAGGTCATAAACATGAATGTTAAGTAGTCCAGTAGAACAACAAGGGCCAAAGAAACTTACTTGTCATTTCAAGCTAAAAACTACACCTATTATAGTATTTATACAGAAAGTACTTTACAAAGAGTGCAACAGGAAGCAAAGCTTAGAAGGAATGTTAACTTGCACTTAGAATGGAGCTTTTTGTTTTGTAAAACATATCAGCATTTACAACATTTCAAATGCATCATTTGGTTTTAGAAATGATGCAATGTGAAAGCATCCCTCTGAAACACAAAACAAGAATTGAAAGCAAATCCACTTACGTTCATCACTTATCCCCTCCAAAGTGCAATATAAAACAGGAACCAAGCCAGGCTTAACACTGCAGCTACTAAGCAGAGCAACAGGCAGGCTGCTCTTGATCTGCTTTCTGTTTCAGTTGTGTACTTTTTGTTTTTCTTCAACCATTGCTATACACGCTTACAGGACAGCACAGGATAAGATGATGCATCTCGTTAGCTAACTGGATGGGTTATATTGCCATCAACAACCACATCAGAAAACCACAGTAGTGGTCAGAAGTCAATAAAACCACCCACAGACACGCTGGTTTGTGTTTCACATTGCCTTGATACAGCAAGTCTTAGACAGACTCGGCAGAGATGTCACAGCCGGAGAGAGCAGGATGCCAGAGCAGCCCTCAGAAGAAGCTGAAGCTCTTGCCAGCACGGCTGGGGGAAGCTGTACTTCTGACAGCCCTCCTGTGTCCAGCCACAGAGGGATCAGGGCACCTCACAGCAGTTCAGTACTAATCCCTGAAACCTAGACACAGGTCTAGTTCTCAGTTCTTAACCAGGACAGCAATGGAAAGGACACCACTGTGCATAAATTCTACAGCCTGTGTGAAGGCAAGCAGGAAAGGGAAGCTGATCTGCCCTAGGAAAAAGTGACAGCTCTTCAAGCCCTGCTTTTAAAAAATGGATTTTAAGCTTTTTATGATATTCGAAAGACAAACTTCTGATTTAATAAAGGTCACTAACTAAAGTTAGGCAATCAACAGACAAACCCAAAGAAATACATTTTAAAACCTATCAAAATTCTGTCCTCTTACCATGCCTTAGAAAAAAACAACCCTTATTTGTGTTCTCTCTCCAGCATAGAACTTATATTTCTATAGGTGAGAAATGTTTCACACGGGACAAGGAAGGAGAGAGTTAAAAATTATATTTCTTGTTGCCTAAAGTGAAGCAAAGTTAAAATTCCAAGTACTTTTTCTTGATTCAAGCTCCTCAGAAATTTCAGTTTGTTTGCAAAAGCAACCACCAAGAGTTCTGCCAAATGCTGCCTTCTTTTAACATCTCAGTTAATCAAAATGACTGGTATGTTTTATTGACCTTAATTTACAAATTAATAATTTGAATTGATGTCTAAATTTAACATCATTGCACAATCAGTTATTTTTTACTTCAAATTACTTTTTGCGAAAGATGCTGTCTCCACAGCAACATCTGCCAGGGTTACAAACAGCACCCCTGAACAATACACACATTTCCATGTCCTTCACCATCTAGAAGAAAAGTAAAGAAAACAGTACCTGAAGATTTAGTGCTAATTTAGGTGGTCTAAAATCTCTCTCCTCTCATATTGTATATCATCAGGCCACCAGCCATTTGTTTTCTCTTTATCTGTCACTGAAAAAGATATGCAGCTAACACGTTCAGATTTGTCTGTATGAAGAATTAACAGGGAGCAAACAACAAGACAACTAAAAGGCATAACAGTGACTGAGTAATGCAGCAACTTAATATTGTTAATAATCTGATTTTTTGAACTAATATCAGCTGGAATAGTATAGACAGCTTAAAGTACTTTGGTGCATAATTAATAATACTTAGTAATCCGAGGTTACTGGGAAACCAAAGGAAGAATCCAGCAAACAACTGCCGTAAATATGTACATTTCTGAGACCAAAAGTGAAATAATTAGACCAGCATTCTGTACATATAGCTGATGTACGTTTCTGCCACCCATGACACAGCACGCTGATATCCAATCTAGTTTCAAGAGATCTAGCTTAAGAAGATAAATACCCTTGCAGCAAAATTCACCTTCCTTTTCAAAAGGTGTCAACTAAGCTACACTACATTGGAGCGAGACAGAGGCAAGCAATTATGACTACATCCACCAAACTAAAGAAAAACCCACTCCATTTGGGAGATTTTCTTGGGAGTTAGGAGGATTCATCTATTTCATACTTGCCTAGCATTTACAACACAATTTGGCAGATGCTTACCATGGTGATTTGTCATTTAAAAATCATCCTTAAAAGAGCTCAGATTTCCTTATAATAAATCCTGCAGAGTAAGGATACACGATAAACCACCTTCCAGAATGCTGTCAGAAATCAGTGCCCAGAAGTGGACGGTGTCAACAACACTGTGTTGGCATTAGGAAGAAAGCAGCTCCTGTGCTAAAGAACAAGAGGAGAGCTTAGGAGGGATCTGTGCTAAGGCAAGAGGGGACCAGGAACAGCTCCGTGGGCTGCTGAGAGCCAAGAGACCACCAGTCTCTGAAGTGTGAAATAAAGAAGAGATCATCTGCCAGCATATTCTGAGAAGTGAAACAAGTCTGTTTGCCTCACTACTGGATATGAGACAAGTTTTGGATTTTAATTACTATCTGTCATGTTTCCCCCCCCTTTGAGAGTCAGACAGGACTACCTTGTCCGTCCTGTGAATGCCACCCTGTGTTCCTCTTAACGGTAGGACTACTCCTTCAATCTAGAGTGGGCAAGCACTCTACTGTTTCTTCTCCCCCCTTACCCTGCCACACTGTTGTGCTCATTTCAGACTCCTCCCGGTCTCTGAGACTGAATTCTGAAATAAACCCCACTGAGCTGGAGCAAGTACCAAGTACTTAGAGAAGCACCATAGATCAGCGATGGCACTGGCCCCAGCTCGCTCAGGGTGCAAGTTTCCCCCTAAACTGCCCGCTGGTCACAGCACCTGGGGAGGAACTTTTAGAAATCCAGATTATAGCCAAGAGTTTTAGCAGCTTCCCTTTTTCCTTGAGTATGGTATTCAATATTAACATGAAAATTTATTTCTTATGCACTGTGTAATAACAGATTCCATTACAATGATAAGATATATGAAAAAAGGAAACACAAAATATGCCCTTGTGCAAGACTAAGGGAGCATACATTAGTGTTCAACAAAGTAAGAACAGAGGTAAGAGTTATTATATACCTTTGTTTCATAGAAATCTTGGCTCAGAGCTATATTTTTTTTAGTGCAGAAAAAAGCACATAACTACTTTCATGAACCTATTGTAAAGCTTCATAAATAAACTATTAACACAACCACCTTGCTTTGTCCCTCCACAGTATCTGCTAGAAGAAATGAATAGCTAAAAGCATAATTAAGCAAACCTCTTTAGAGGGACTGTACAAACCTACTCAAATGTATTATAGGCACATTTGATTTCACTGACAGACAGATATTTAATAAAGATTAAGCTAGGGCCCTCTTAAATTTCAGAAAAGAGTTCAAAGTCACTTCATGCACCCTGTTAGCAGCCTGAAGTCTTGAGGTTTCTTTCCATTTCATTACCCTTTGTCTTTTCAAATGCTTTTTTCCCCCCCATATGTGAAAGATGAATACAGAGGGAGCTAACAAACAGACTGCATGCAGTCAGTAAGCAAGGGCCAATAGTGCTCATGAAAAACAACAGATTTGTCAACTCTGCTTTTCATTTGATGACCCTAATCCTTACTAACTTTTATGTGTCAAATTCATACTCAGTGGGATAAGACATCTGTAATTACACAACTGTATGCAGTAAAACCTGAACTTTCAAGCCATTTATCAAGAGATACCTTTTACACATCTATGCTAGGCACTTGCCTTGTTATTTATGAACACAATTCCACCTCTATTTATTTTTGTAAAAAATCTTTTATTTTCGTTTTATTAAAACTGGTTTACAGACTAACCTACTGCATTATTTTAATATTCAAGGATCTAAACCAGCTTGATATAGAGAATTAAAACCTAGCTTCAGATACTAAATATAAAAATTGTTGCTAGTCAGCACATTAATTATGGATTTTCCAAGTGTTAAAAGAACACAGGCCCTTTCCTCTGCCAAACAGCTCAGAACCACCTTCTTCCAGAAACATATTGGAAGTTATCTTATTCCTGAAGGTACTGTATGTTAGTTGTTTTTTTCTAACCTCAAAGACAGACTTGGCAATCCCGTTCCTTCCAAAGCTCAATGGTGCATGCTCACACACACAAAAAAAATAACAGGGATGCCAATGATCTTAAAAGGCTGAAAAAGTTCTTCAGTCCATATGTGGGCATGTTCTATGCAGAAAAAATAAACTGATATACTCAGCAAAGGAAGTCTGTACTGTAATGTAGTCTTGCTTTTGCACTCTGCATCGCTAGTTTCTTGTGTACCCTAGAGAGGCTCACTTCAGGTCTTTTAAAAAATTCCATCTGTTTCAAAAGACAGGTTTTGAAGCAACGCTCTCAAACACAACAACATCAGAAAATACAGTTACAAAGCATCTAAATGAAAATATCTGCTACCGACAGTGTAGCTGGGAGATGAAGCTAAACCAATGTAAGGTCTTAATGATCCCTTTGCTCTGAAGCTGACGTGTACCTCAAGGCAAGCCAGCTCAAAAGCTATGGCAGCAAAAGCTGTCAAGATTGGGAAAGATGCTTTGGTTTAGTTCCCTGAAGCAGCTCAAGAGGAAGTCAGGTCAAAGTTCATGCCATGACAAGGCAGGCTGCAGGACTGGCATGACTCTGCTCGGCCAAGACACTGGCTTAACTCAACTGCTGAACTGTATCTGCCATGCAAAGCAAAGCCATTATTTCTCACTTCTAATATCTGTTTAGAGGAATCTCAGGTGCTCAATATAAAAAGAGCAGAATTCAAAAAAGGTTCAACAACTGTTTACAAATTTAGCTTTAAATCTCATCAATGGATGTGAATATAAAACTTACCACCTGTGAATTTAGAATTTCAACAGTTTTTACTGAAACAATTTTAAAAAAAAAAAGCTCTCCAGAGAGGAGCTGCCGTCCATGGACGGCGGCAGATGGGTGTCCCACCGAATGTAACACAAAGCTCCTATCCCGACCACCTGCTCTCCCACGGGCACGCAGCAGCAGGATGGAACGCCATGGAGCTCCTTTGCTGGGCTGTTTATAAGCAGCTTTACTTACTTCCTACCCTGCCAGCCTCCAGAATTGCAGCCAGGAGCGCGCAGCCTGCTCTGGCACTCACATCGTGACGCCCACAAGCAAAATGGATGCACAGAGTACTACTACAGTACTACTAGTTGCAGTGGGTCTGCTCACACTCAGTTTGCACCGCTGGAACAGCGTCGCAGGCTTCCCCGTGGCCCAGACTGCTCCATTCCCGTTCCCCTCCCCACCATCGCCAGCCCCCCACCGTGGTTCTGCAGGCCTCCACCGCCTTTCGGGGGCGGGATGCCGGTGGAACTCAACCTAGTCTTTCAGGTGGGAGCCCGGAGACACCAAGCTGCACACACCCGAAGAGAGTTTGTCCACAACGAGCGAGCTCCTCCGGGAGGGGCAGGGCAGGGAGCGTCGCCCCGTCACCGGGAAGGCTGCCGGAGGGTAGGGAGCGGCGAGGGCGAGCAGGGCTCAGGATCCCATCCCACCTGGATCCCTCGGCACACCTCCTGCGGCCCGAGCGCCGCCACCACACGTCGCTCCGAGCGGCGGCGCCCGAGCAGCGGGGAGCGAAGGAACCCCTCGGGGCTGTTCGGCACCGCCGGCCGCGGGACCCGCCCGAGGCCGCCCTCGCCCTGCTCAGCCCCGGGCGGCACCGGAGCGCACAGGGCGGGGGCTCCGCGGGGAACTGCGCCTGGCC
>VXAY01002362.1:785377-854500 GCA_013399855.1 Oxyruncus cristatus
GGTGCGGCCCCGCGCCCGCCCTGTCAACGTGGCCGCCGCCGGGCGCCGCCGCCAGGACGCGCCCCCCGAGGGGCGGTGCCGGGCCCGCCCCAGCCGGGTACGGCGTGTGGTGTTTCACGGGGTTATACACCCTCGCTGTTTTAATTGCCGAGGGAAAGTGTCACAAGCGGTCAACAGCGTGACTCCGGGTCGGCTGTTTGCGGCCCGTCATTAGCGACTAATTGGCTGTTCACACCTTGCGCTTTGTTGTGTCCTGCCAAACTACATAGGTGTGAAGTGGCATAGAGAGCGCTGTGCTAGTTTTGGCTGGGGTAGAGTCTTCATAGCGGCTGGTATGGAGCCGTGTTTCGGGTTTGTGCTGGAAACGGCGTGGATAACACAGGGATGCTTTAGCTATTGCTGAGCAGAACTCACAATAGCGCCAAGGCCTTTTCTGCTCGCCCCACCCCACCAGCGAGGAGAATGGGTGGTCACACGGATTTGGGAGAGGACATAGCCGGGACAGCTGACCCCAACTGACCCAAGGGATATTTCATACTATATGGCATCATGCTCAGCATATTTAGCCAGGGAAACAAGAAGGAAGGGGGGATGTTTGGAGTTGCAGCGTTTGTCTTCCCAAATCACCATTACACGTGATGGAGCCCTGCTTTCCTGGGGATGGCTGAACACCTGTCTGCCTGTGGGAAGTAGCGAATGAATTCCTTGTTTTGCTTTGCTTCTGTGCACAGCTTTGCTTTCCTATTAAACTGTCTTTATCTCAGTCCAGGACATTTCTAGCTTTTCTCATTCTACCTCCTATCCCACCAGGGGAGGGTGAGTGAACAGCTGTGTGATGCTTATTTGCCGTCTGGGGTTAAAACCCTGATGAGTGCCAACTTTGCCTGTGCTTCACATCTCATTACCTTTGTTTGAAATCACAGTGCTGATTCACATCGTTTTGAGGAAATTTTTCAAATGCTTCAGTTATGTTTTCCAAGTCACCTGGAAAGGCATAGAGCATGATATTTGAATAAATTGTATTAGCAGCAGTGTAAAGTGTACAGGCCATTCTGGTTTTCTTCTATAATTTGACATAAGAAAGCAAGTCCCTCAGAAGAGAGACTTCCAATGTTTGAAAGTTGAATGCCCCCTCCCCATCTTTCAGTGTAAACATTTGGTACGTGACGATGAACTGGGAGGAAGTATTACATCAAAGATGTGTTTAAGCTGCTGTTGCAAAAGCCAGCAACATCCTAACGTTATGAGACTTCACATATTACTATTAACACAAGCATTTGCATGAAGGTTCACTGTGGCTTCACAGCTAAAATACAATATCCATGAGTATGTCTCAGAGACACAGGGCTGAAACGGGGTGTTTCCTGCAAATGCAGCTGTGCATCGGATTTGGAAGCTGGAATTTCAAGGCAAACCATTACGGTGCAGAACGAGCGAGGACTGGAAGAGGCGAAAAGAGATTGAAACAGGAATTGAGGAACAGGAGGACTTGGCCTAAGTGGACAAGGAGATGAGGTCAAAAAGTTGAGTAGAGGGTGATGGAGAGGTGACATGAGAACTGCAAAGCAAGACAAGTGCCACAGGAGAAGGAAACAAGTATTTTTCCTCAAACAGTGAAGAGGAAGCCAGGATTGGTTGGGTGAGATGAGGCTGAGGAGCCCAGGGGGAAGGGAGGCAGGACTGAACGTAGGTCAGGCAGCAGCAAGCACACGGATGATCAGGCTTGTGGGAGAGAGAGGGAAAGATCTTCACTGCTTTCCAGACTGACCTCTCTATACTTGTCAATGCATATAGTTACTCCTTTCTTCAAGTGACAGGGACCCGTGCAAAAGCTAAGTTTCTATGCTTGCAGAAGAATTACATAAGTGTCAGTATGATACCATAGGATAGAATTTCAATTTCAGGTATTTACTCAATTTCTGGTTGTAAAATGTTGCAAGAAAAAAAAAAAAAGAGACAAAAATCACAAATTTATACATACATACACACATAAATAAATAAATCGAGATTTGTCAAATCAAGCACCTAAACGAGAACATCCCTTAAAGTTTGTAAGTGAGACTTCCGTTTTGTGAAACAGAGTCATGGTTTCTCTGTCAGATGTAAGGCAACATGCATTTCACTAGCTAGTAGCAGTGCCATAATATTAGTAGCAATCATAGAGTCATAGAATCATTATGGTTAGAAAAGACCTTTAAGATCATCAAGTCTGACCATCAACCTAGCATCACTCCTGGAAGTGTTCAAAAAAGGTGTGGATATGGCACTTGAGGACATGATTTAATGGTGAACCTAGTTCACCCTGGACAATCTGTTCCAATCCTTTACAACTATTCCAGTCCTCTCCATGAAGATGCTTTTCCCAGTATCCAATCAAAACCTCTCCTGTCACAACCTGAGGCCATTTCCTTTTGTTCTGTCACTTGTTACCTGGAAGAAGAGACTGGCACCAACCTCACTACAACCTCTTTTCACAGGTAGTTGTAGCGAGCAATAAGGTCGCCCCGACTCCTTTTCTTCATGCTGAACAACATCCTTCTCAATTATGCCAGTGTACAAGAAATACAGAGGCATTCTTAATGACAGACAGAAAATGCCAGGATTTTTCACTCACTTAGTCATTTCCAGCAGGCCTGTTGTTTGTAGCAGCATGGGAGCAACAGTGGGAAACTTCAGCGGAAAACAGGCAGGATTTTACAAAAAAGTTGGCTGTGGAGTCACTTCCTTTGCCAAATCAGCCCCACCTGGTGCTGACACACTTTCCCCACAGATTGTAGCAAAGACAAGTCCCTACTGGAAAACGAGTGAATGACAGCATCACAGGACAGGGTACTGAAATGTAGCAGCACACTGAGGGAAGAGTAAGTAAAGTCAGGTCGCTTAGAATATTTTATGTTTAAACGGGTTTTGAAGACTGCTGGATGTTTTAGAATAGGAGCATTTTTGTGGAGGATTCCACCACACACCTCTTCAATTCATAGTTAAGAGCTCGTAATAGATGTCTCCAGTATCTGTGACATTATCCTGCATAGCCAAGAAAGAGTACTCTCCAGTTACTACTAATTTTGACCGAAACAGCAAGCAGAAAGAAGTTATGCCTTTTGTGATGATGGTGCAGGTAAAAAAGTCTGCATTAAAACAAAAAAACCCAACCAAAAATAGGAAAAAAGCCCTTTACAGATCCTAAAGGCTAATTTAAGGAAAAAAAAAAAAAGAGATTAGTTAGAGAAGTATGTAAAAGCACGCATAGAAGAACTATTTTCAGTGGCAGTCGGGCTTTCACAGCACTTTAGACAATAATACTAGGTTCTTATTTTTTGTGCACTGTAGTCCCAAGTATGTTCAGTAAGCAGTCTATTTTAAAAATAAACAGTCTGTTGAACTATGATTAGGACACCATTTATGTCTATTTTGAAAATACTCCCCAGTGTTTAACAGATGGCTGCGGTTTTGGTGCTTTCACTCAGGGCCTGCAGCAAAGGTTTGTGTTCTTTCTGAAAATACTGACACATGTAGAAAACCAATTTCTGGGTTCAAGTCAATGGGAAATTATAATAGTGCAACCTAGGATCACTCAGCACTTAAAAGGCAGTTAAATGTTTAGCTGCACAACTTCTGCTGTCATTTCCAGCACACATATTCACATGCATGCTGAAAATCCTGGGAAATATGATAAACTGCTCTGTATTTAGGCTATAGGGTAGGCAAAACTGTCCCAGATAGTAGGGTGTTGCCAAATTTGTGGATAACCATGAAGTCAATGAAAACTACCAGTCAATTTTGATAATGCATCCAAAATAGTTTTGCTTAAAAACAATCAGTTGTTTTGAAATGTTGGCTGTTTCATTTCAACAACATTTTAATATTTTGCTATTTTTAAAGATTAAGAGCCATGGAGAAGTTTAAATTATTTTCTCTTTTTTTCTTCTTTTTTTTCCCCCTGCCAGTTAATAAAAATATCAGTTCCCCAAATAGTTCCAATCCTTTGTGACATTTTTAGGGTGGCATGATAATTTCGGAGAAAATATAAAACAAATCAAAGGGTTTACTTGGGAATTTAATCCTTCCTTTTGACTTTTTGAGTTTGCAGATTTTTATTTGTATATGTTGCTACCCACTACTTAAAAAAATGGGCTTACTATGATACAGTCACCAGATGGAAAAGTTCCTTGCTTTTCTACTTACATGGAAATATGTAAAACTTTTAGCAAAAGCCAAATAGTGTTGTTTCAGTTCTGTCCACTGCTATGCCAGATTAAGGAAAGGGTGCTTGCCTTAAGACTGTGGTATGCTTGGAAATCTTCAGGGATTGTGTGGGCCACCATCCACCATGGGTTTTGTTATAATGTGCAGACCTGGAAAAACAGTTTGTGTAAGAAAACAAGAAAACAAGTCTGGGGCAAGGAGTAACATGTGCTTTAATAACAATTTCCCACCCTTGCCTTACTGACTGTTGTTGCATTCACTGATTAAAGTCGCTTGGGTTGCCAGTGTTTGCTGGTTTCTCCGTATCTTGATGATTTGATTAATTTCATGTTGTTACCCTATTTGGTGTGTTACTCTGCCAAGGAACACAAATTTATTTGCTCACTTGATTTACTAATTCAGTTTTCCAGGAAAACCTATATAATTCATTTTTCCTCTTTAGAATTAGAGTAAGTTCCCACTGGGGCAAGCTAAATTTGTTGAGTGGTAAAGTTACTGAATTGGATCATCGTAATTGTAAAATTCAAATGCTATTTTTTCTTAGTGTTTTATTAGATGTCCTTGGAAATATTTCTAGTAAAAAGTATACTACAAATCTGTCTCAAGAGAAAGGTGGAATGATGATGTTTTCAGAAAGAAACGCTGCAACATTACATTGCCACTCTGATGCTTTATTGTCATAAAGTTCAGACTTCTGAGCAGTTATCAAATATTGAATCAGCATGAAAAGCAATTTCTCAGTATGATGGATTACTGCTGAGATATAAATCAAATTCAGGAGGCTTGTAGCAAATTAAGAAGTTGTTCTGTATGCCCATTTTCAGAAAAGCCTTCTGTTTCTCTGTTACTAGTTATCTTTGCTGCAATGACTACTTTTTACATTTGCTCCTCCCCACTGCTTGCAATATTAAGTGCTAAGTTTTAGACGTGGTGACATAATTTGTTGTAGGTTTCTTTTCTTGAAAGGACAGTGACAGGTTGCTATTGGCCATATAGCTGAAGTAAATATTTATATATACTTCATGTGAGAATTCTGCCTTTAAGAAAAACCCAAATGGAAACCACCATTGCAATACAGCCTCACATTAAGCTAAAATTTATTACTTTTCATTAAAGTCTTTATAAATGTCTTCACCACTATACACTAAAAGGCAAATAAAGCAAAATAAAGGGAATAAACCTCTGTGAGTTTCCAGAGGCTTTGCCTTGCAAGGTATCACTGTTCATTCTTCCTCCAATGCAGTGCAATGCAGTTCTGCCTTGGAACACAACTCACAGTGATAATAGTAAGGAAGTATTCTGATATGGAAGATTAATAAAGCAATTTATAGATTGAGTGGATGAAAGACAGCAAGGAGGGAAGAAGAAAGAGAGGGAAAGAGAAAAAAAGAAGGAATGTAGGAAGGGAGATAGGGAGGGAGATAACTGCTGCAACAGGGAAAGTTGTCCTTTGGAGGTTTTTATCCAAAGAGCTCAATATTTTGCATAAAGGCCATAACTTTCATTATCCGCTGCCTTATAATGGGTAAACGGAAATACAAAAATAAGTTGCCCAAGCCAAATTAATAGCAGAGATGAAAACAGAAGCCAGGCCCCATGAGGCACAGTTTTCTCTCCATTGCCTAAGTAGTGTGGGACTTAGTAAAGAAACAGTGTATTTTACCGTGATAGGTAATGGCCACATTACTGCTGCCCAATTAGAGAGGGTCTCGTTCTTCTGTCTCTGCAGACAAGTCTTGTTGACAAGTGTGCACTCTCTTACATTTTCTGACTTACATCGCAGCTTCAGAATCAGTGTGAATGGGGACTGTGGTTGCTCCTGGGAGCTATTTGTGGGCATACATACCAAATGAGGCTCAAGAGAATTAGGTGTTGTGGTTGGCAAGTGTGTCTTACCCACTCCTCTGTTCCTCTGTTTCCCATCCCATTCTGTCTTTGAGATTGCAACTGATTTGGACCTATGAAAGCTATGTTATTTCAATAAAGGAAAGAATTAATGTTGGTTCAGAAGTGAAAATGAAGAAAACTCAATCTAATTTTAAATTCCTAGTGTTTCCAAGCACATTGGATTTGGTGGAGGGTTTTGTACATTTCATTTCTGACAGCAGTTGACATCAGAATGTGGAGGTTTTGTGGTTTGAATGGGAACTGAGAATCTGGCTGACTACATGCTTTGCAGTAAGCACTCATTACAGAACTGATGGTTGCTTTGTGTCCATATTTCATATGTCCATATTTCCATATTTCAAGTCAGATACCATGGTAAATAACACCAAACTTCATTGATTTCAGTATCTTCAGATTCTTTCTATTCTTTCTTAGAAATGTTGCTGGCCTCAGAGGGAGTTTTGCATTTACCCAAGTATGGATAGTTGGCCCTAGCTTCTAAGAAATAACGTTTTAAGACTGTAGGGTTGACTGCTACAGGTGCTGAAGTGCTGCCCTTAATACAAGCTCATCATAGGTCAGCACCTTTCAGTACCTGTCGGGGGGATCTCTTGGAGCTTAGGCACAAGCAACCATTCCTAAGACACAAATGAAGTTGATACTCAGCTCCCCACAGCAACAGTACCTGACGTAGGCGTTACTTGACCCTGCTTTATCCTTCCAATGTAGTCAGACCTATTCTAAAAGATACTTTTTCTCCTGGAGGAGCCTTAGTGCCTTAGTTTCAGACCTAAGATTTCTGTTAACTGTGCAGTAAATATATCAGTTGCAACGTTTTGGTCTTTATGCTATGCATTATTTATTTGTGTTCCTTACAGAGAGCATTAAGTAATAGAGGACAAGAAATTATATATTGTGGTGTATATTTAGTCCAAATGTGTCTTTCTCTAGAGTAATGTAGTCATTTTTTAATCTTTGAACTGATCTGAACACATAGCTCAATTGTAAATGTACCCAATAATTTTCCTGTAAAAACACTACTTTATGTTACAGAGAGAACTAATTACTAAACAGCAAAATCCCTTTTCAGTTAAATTCTAGATGCCAGATTTCCAGCTATAATTCCTCATTCTTATTAGAAAGAGTCTCGGCGTGTCAACATTCTTATTGATGTTTTCTGCTGAATGCTTTGTTATAAACTGAACATAATTAAATGTAAGTAGACTGGTATTTCATCACAGCTCAAGGGTATAAGGCTAACACATTTTTTCTCCTGTTATCTTTCCAGTCTTCTTTCTTCTTACATGAAAAGAATGCAAAGTATCAGCATTCTTTAGGGTTGGGAAGTTTTATGACCTCTCCTTAGGAAACTGCAGCATTTGAACAATGGTGGAAGGGCTGTTTTGCTTTTCAGTTGTGTTCCAGAATTATGTCAATTTTAATGAGTGGATTTTCAAAGTAGTTGCTGGCTGAGAGCTAAAGGTTATAAGGTGTTTTTAATGTATGTATCTGTATTTTATTTTTCTTTGGGCAAAAATTCAGTTTGTTTAGCAGTTTTCATTTTTCCCACTTGTCCAGATACATAAATTAATTTTTTTTTTAGTTACTAGTATTACAATTTTTATACTTTTCACAGAAATATAGTTTTATGTTCACCAATTATCCTGTGTCAAGCGTTTGTTGAAGTATCATTTGGTTGTATTGGGTCTGTCTGGGATGGGGTAATTCTCATCATGGCAGCCCTTATGGTCCTGTGTTTTGGATTTGTGACCAAAACAGTGCCAACATAGCAGTGTTTTGGCTGTTGCTGAGCAGTGCTTGCACAGCATCAAGGCTTTCTCTTTTTCCCACTCTGTGCCCTGCAGTAAGTGGGAGAAAGGGAAGTGAGCAGGTGTGTGGGTGCTTGGCTATTGGCCCAGATCACCCCATCACAATGGTGATTGTGGGAAGCTGAGTGCCAAGGTTACAAGATGATCACCCTGTCAGGTACTGAAAGGTGTGAATCTATGATGAGCTTCTATTCATGGCAGTTCTTTACAACCTGAAGCACCTGTAGCAGTCAACTCTACAATCCTAAATGGCTTCCAGGAAAATTTGTTCCATGGGGAACAAGTGGAATCAGCCATGCATGGCTGACTGGTCTGTATTTCTACAGATTTTTCTTCTTGCCCCTCTTGAAGAGGGATATGTGTGATATGTGCCTTTCCTGGTCTTCAGAAACCTATTTTTGATTGCCATGTCCTTTCAAAAGTTATAGAGATCTTGCAAAAGACAGCAACCAGCTGTCCCAGCACTACTGAATGCATCCCGTCCAGTCTTATATGTCCTGCTGGCTTATTCCTAACTCTGCTAGTTACCCTCTACCATGAGTAATGCTTGAGTTCCATTTGCTGTTACAAGGTTCCTGGTATACCTGAGAGAAGAACATGCTGGTAAAAACTGAGGCAAAAAGAGCACTGAGTACTTCACCTTCTCCAAATCCTTTGTCAGTCCCTGCCACCACATTTTCATGTACTATTGTTCTTTATTCCCTCCCTTTACAGCTAAGTCCTGAGGACAGTAAGCTACCAGAGGCTTTCCAGTTCCCATTTCACTGCTTGTACTGCATTTTGATGAATTACCAGAGGCAGTACCAGCCACCAGGCAACATATTGACATTACTTGCTTGAAGAAATACTGTCCCTGGATCTTGAATCCCAGCAAATTGAAATCATGATATTGAGCTGGTAATAGCTGAAACACCAATTTGGTGTTACAATTTTCAAGCCATGTTACAAGACCATGGGGAAGAATGACTGATACTGCCAGGTCAAGGAGAATGTGCATCAATGAACTAATTGAGGGTCACCACCATCATTTATGGACATTTATGGACACTCTAAGAAGGTAAGAGGGGGGAAAAATGGATCATTCTGAATTCATCACATCCTTTTGTCAATATCTGTCCTAGAGGAGTAAAGGGACCCATAATCCTCTTTGCAGCCACCTAATTTATTATTTTTTAATAGGCCATTTTTTTCCAACTCTACTGAGTCTGAATTCTAGGCTGTTACAGTATTCGTGGTTCCCTCTCAAGGACAAGTCTGCTAGAAATATTGTCTATTAGGGTTGTCCTGAAACAGCCTCAAGTTCACAGAGATTAACTGGGAATGTTCTGGCTCCCCAAACTACCTCATCCTTCTGCCCAAGGATTAGTGCTACTTTCTTGCCTTTTCGTCTACTCTTTATCATCCTGCTTGCCCTTTTCCGTGGCACAAAGTTAATCATGGTTTCCAAACCTGTGTCTGACACAGCAGTATGAAAGTTTATAAGCCAGTTTATAAGAAAGATGGCACTCTACACTGAAACTGAATTGCATTTTTGCTGTCATTATCAACAGCCATGAGTCATGCTTCATGCCACTCTACCCTGTCCATCAGTTAATTCTTGTTTAAATTCAAGCACAGATTAAAAGTGCATCCTTCAAAAGACTGTATTGGGCATGCTTTTGCTTCTCTAATGCTTGTTAGCTCTTGCATCCCGTTCTGTGCTCTGTTGCTATCTTTTCCCAATGCAGTGATGAAAATAGTTCCATGTGGTCCTGTTCCAAATGTCTTTCCAGCAGATGAGCCAGTCCTCCATATTGCTACCAGCTCTGAACACTTGATGGATATCCCTCCACCAACAGATTGCTCAGGAAGAAATGCCCTGTTTCTTTGCTCTGCTCAAGTCCATATATCAGTTAAACCTGTTGTTTTGCCTACTTCTGTTCTTTGACCTCAGGACAATCCTGAAATAAAGTTCTGCTGCATCCAAATCACCGTCAGCAAATGAAATATATATGATAACAATGTAGTTGCTTTTTAGACTCATGGGCATTTATCGTATGTCATGACTCCCAAGTCTGTAGGGAAAAAAAGAGAAATTAAAAATACCAATCAAAAAATCTCACACAATCCATCTGTTGGAGTGGCTTTTGTGGCCTGTTGCTCACAGTCCTTGTCCCACATGGGCATTTCTGCTGTCTCCTCAGCTCTGAGGGGCTGTACCCTGGGCAACTGCTTTGAAAATGCTGAGAATCCAGCAAAGGTAACCTGTGCTTGGAGGATTTGTCTGTTCCTGCAGTGGCCTTGGAGTGCTGTGTCAATGTTTGAGAAGTACTGTGTGAGAGCCTGCTTGCTGCACTGATCCCAATTAGCTGCATCATGGACCAAAAGTGAACCAAACCCCATGGTAAAACTGTGACAGTCGGGGATACTCTTCAGACATCCCATGCCTGACTTATCCTATGAGGAAGAGCTCAGTTGTATCTAGGGTTCATATCTGATAGAGAAATGTGGCATAGTCCATTGTTATATTTGTATAAAACATGGGTGAAGCCTTAGGTGAAATAAACCCTTCTGATTAAAGTGATAATACACACTGACTTTAAGAAGCATTTTCAGTTTTGATCAAGTAGGAAGAGAAGTGCATCAATTGGTGATAAATTAATTAAGATTGCTAATACTCAAGCCAATGAGATGTCAATGAGCTTTCTTTCTGGTTTGCCAGAAAGAAACCAGCATTTTCAAAGAGGCAAGGGAAATTAATAGTCAAGAAAAAGATCCAAAGTGAAGGATCACCTTACACCTTAAGAAGTCGAAGTTAAAAATTTTGTGGGAAGATGTGGGAAGATGACTGGGGGTAAAATGATGGAAATTACAGGGGAAGATATGGTTGCTACTCCCTGGATGGAACACGGTCAGCACACCCAACCTCCCCCACACAATGAAGTCTAAGGGGGACTAAATGGAGAGCGGAGCAGAGTGGAGACACTGCAACCAGGCTCTGTGGAAGCCCTTGCAGAGGAGAGAACTTGGTGGTATGTTCTAGCTGATAAATCACACAGCAGCTGAAAACCAAGGAAGATGTCCTGCTGTTGAATCAACAACCATGGCAAAATCACTGTCCTTGGACTGACACATGTCCCCATCCCAAGCTTATCTCAGGTAATATCCTGAGATATCTGCCCACTGGTATGACCACCCCTCACTAAGATGTATGATTAAAGTCACCTAAGCTCCACCTAAATGTAAATAGCATAAAAGTAAGTTAAGAATGGGGAGAAGTGGGGCAAGACTCCATGTAACTTCTGGGATCAGTCGATGAGTTGAACCTGTCTTCTCAGGTCATCAATAGGGACACCTGTTGGGTAAGAACTGTGTACTCTGAGAGCTGAATGATTATCTCAAACTAGCTTTTTTGGGATTTAGAGCTTGGTAGTATATTGCTTTGAAGTACTATATTACTTTGAATATATTTTTGCAGTCAGATACTATCACCATCAATTCTCAAACCTTAACCTGTCACAATTTTTTCAATAAAGAGTGTTATTCTGTAAAATGTTAATCTGAGTCCTTCAAGGGTGCTGGCAGTCGCTAGCAGCGGGTGAAGACTTGGAGACCCAGGAGGGGCTCTCTCTGTTTAGTGTGTGACCCTGAACAAGTCAGTGGAACTGCCCTCCAGTCCAGTGAACTGCTCCGTGAAGAGTCTCCAAAATGGAACGCAGACAGACTGGTCAGGCACAAGGGTCTCTGCTTTCCTGGGGTGCAGACAGACTGATCAAAAGTAAGGGTTTGAGTAAATCTCCCCTTTTCATATGACACAAAAGAATTTGCTTTTGAAAATCCTTAAAATGTGTTTAAACAAACATATTATGAAAGGTAACATTCTTTCCTGAGCCAAGATCCTCTTCCATGACCTCAGCCTGAGAATGTTTTCAGTTTTTTCTAGACTGAATCCTCAGTCAAGAGGATGTGAAATTCTAACAGTCTCTCAGCTGCCTCATAACAGGTAAGAAGAAACTTTAGAGCCAACATAAATAATGACTAAAGATCTGCATGTATTTTCCATTTCTTTTGGCACTTTGACTTCAGAAAACTTTGCAACCCTCTATTTTAAATTCTGTAGGCAAACATTATTTTCCTGTGGCTAATGACTTAATCCCATGGGTGCAGCTAACCTTAGAACCAATTTAGTGGAATATTCTTACTATACCCAGCATCCCAATACATTTTTTTTTCCTTTTTGGAGCTTGTCAGATAGGGGTTTAAGTGGAAGAAACATTGTCTGGTGACTTGAGCTAGTCAGGAAAGCAGCAGAATAGTGGAGGAGAATGTTTAACCTAAGAATTTTCCCAGTGTGGGTGTCAAAGTGTTTCCTAATACTGAATGAAAAGATTCTTTAAATGTCAAGTTTCATAAAGTGAAGGACACGCAGCATTGTGAGAAGCAGTAGGAAAATGGTCTGTTATAAATATTTGAACTCTTGTTGAGGTATCTTTTTTGTCCTCCCTGGTATAGCTAAAACTAATATCTCTATTGAGCTTCAAGAACTGGGTCAATCAACTATTGAACAAGAGTGTTTGTCACCTAGACGAATGAATAATTAATGTAGCCTCACTAATCTGATATCAGAGGGAAGGAAATGTAATAGCAAATATGCCTATGTGTAAGGAGAAAAAAAAAGAAAATAGCAACATCCTATCAGGTCTGCTTAAGTGGTTCACAGACATGAACCTGAGCTGAGGGTGCAAACTGAAATGCTTAGTGAAAATAGGGTAACTGAAAATCCAGAATAATTTCTTTTGCTGGGAAGAGAAGTGAGATGAAGGAAGAAAAGGTTTCTGAGCCTGTTCAAAAGGAAGCATAGAGAGTATTTTCAGCTGAAGATTTTGGACCTAGAAATGAAATCACTGCTGTTAAGCTTGGCTATTCTCTAAGGTAATGAAAGATTCAGGCTGCTTGTATTTCTCTAACTTTTCAGTATATCCTGCCTCCAAATGTAACTTAGCCAAATCTAGAGGTAGAAATCCATTTCATTTTCTATCCACTGTCAGAATATTTTTTTTTAATGGTTCTTTCTCTATTAAAAGTAAGAAAGTGTTGGGCGGGTTGGGATGCATTCTGAAGATATTCCTAGAAGCCTGGTTAAATTTTTGAACGGAGATTCTGTAGTACAAATATTCGAAATTGCTTTGGAGTCAGTACAATCCAGAGACAGTGTGGAAAAAGAAGGGTAAAAAAGGAAACAGGAGCTGATGAATAGGAAGTGTAACCACAAGAACATTTTTGAGATCGTTGAGGTCCCCAGAAGCTGCAGTGAAATTTATCTAAGTTTCTGTTTCGTGAAACAACTAAAAACTTGTGCTTGCAATCAGAGACAGAAATGTGGAAAGGATGAGGAACTCCTAGTACATAGAGAAAAATACTCTAGGGGACAATATATACTTTTTTCTTATCTTAGTGTGTATATTTTAAAGTCTTTTCTCTAGGAGAAAGTTGCACCCATCTGCTTAGGTATGCAGTTTTCAATAAATACGATAGACATTCCTATTTGAGCTTAAACCAACTTCTTTTCTTTTTATTTCAGGACAAGGAAAAGCTTGCATATGCTATACCAAATAAGAAGGTCTACACAAGAACCTACGCTCATTAAAGTAGATTAGTTTAAAACCTGGTTTAAATTAAAGCAGTGCATCTTTCTGTTATGAAGAAGGCTTTCCTCATGTGCATTGCCCACATCAGAGGCAAACCTGATGGAAGTATTTCACTTCTGAGGAGGTGAAATACTGCTGACAATTCACCATTTTCAGAGAAGTACTTTGGAAAAGAAGCTAGAGATACGAAAATTTGCCTGGCTGACAGAAAAAAAAAAGTAAAAACCAAACACCAACATCTCAAACAAACAGTAAATTCCATCTACAGCACAAAATCAGACCAGAAAATCAGGAATTAAATACATTGAGAGATAGAAGGGCCTATTCAACAAGCAGCATTAAGGAAGGTAAGATATTCATACAGTCAGAGAAACATCACATTTAGTTTGATGAAGGAACCCTCTGACAAATTAATAGAATTTAAAGCATGTCATGTTTAACACTGAAAGACAAAAGAAGAGTCAGCAATGTGTCTTTGATTTTACAGGTTGAAGCCAAGTCAGAAAAGCTGCTGTGTTTGCATGTCATAGGCAAAGAAGAGCACACACAAAGTCATGATCATCCCTGCTCTGTTCAGAACACAAGAGAAGTGCAATCTGGACTTCCAAGAAATCAATGTCACATTCTGCGGCAAGCTGAGTGGATCACTGGAAATTTGTTGTGGGTAAAGGAAACAGAATTCCTTTCTCAATGGTTTAATGTGGAGATTTTCTCTTCTCCAGTGGTTCATATATCTTTGTAAAAACATAGTAATCAGTAGAAGGGAGTCTGCATAGAAGGCAGACGGTACAGATCTAGGAAATGATGTGGAATACCGAATTTGAGAAGAAATAAATGGAGAATTTTGCAATATTTTTACTGAAAATTTTCCTCCTTTTACAACCATCTGCAGGTTGCAATGAGGTGACCATGAGGGAAATATGAAAAGATAAAGTATATGGGATTCTTTCGATAACACAGAATGGCAGTGAAGGGAAAAAAGCATTTCTGATAATAAATGTAAGCAAGGGAAAGAAAGAAGGCATAGCTGAGAAATAGGAGAATCCATGGACTAAAAATATCAAGTGGTAGTAGTAGGAGACCATTACATGGCTGACTGCAGACTAATTGCATTTGTTCAGTCATTGTGAAAATGGATACAGATGGGATGCACAAGTTGGGAAGTATCCTACTGTTAAAGAGAAAATAAAGCAAATGTTACGTGATAAGCCCTTACCTAAGATGATGTTGGAGAGTATTCAGAAGATCATGTGACCAAAATATTCTTTTCTGCTTTAGCAGCTCTTTTAATTAAATTTACTCTTTTTTTTCCCCTAGCAAACAGAAATGTAGGATGGTGATTGGGTGGGAAAACGGAGGAGGCAGATCTGAGCTAGTGAGATAGGCTTCTTTAGTCTGCCACTGAGTAAAGCTTCCTCACTGGAAACTGAACTTAGTTTTGTTGAGGTGTTAGAATTGGTTTCAGAGATTCAGTGGCTCAATGAGTGTTTTGCATTTTCTTCACTGCTGGGCAATTGCAAGTTCTTACTGGGATGCCTTCAAAGGCAGAGTTCAGATTTTACAAGCTTTTTCTAAGTAGAAACAGCTGGGGAAACATCTTATACGAAAGTTAACAGTTACTCAGAGGTCTGAATACATTCCAGATTAAAAAGGAGAAAAAGAAAAGCCCCGACCAGTCTTTTGTATTTGATTTTCATATACTGATAGTACAGCTAGTGGCAACTGGGACTTACAGCTGTTACTCCTGACTGCTCTGACTTTATTACGCGGTTCCTGGAAATTTACGTCAAGTCCCAGGAAATCTTGTGTTGTTCAGAAGGAAAGCATAAAGTATAAAAACCTCTGTCTCCAGCTGCAAAAAACAACACAGTAGAGTCCTACTTAGTTCTCAAAATAGTAGGAGATGGCTGATGTATGCCAGGGAAAAAATCTGCCTTGCCAGTTAGTGTCCATCCTTTCCCACAGTTCAGACAAATTAACCACTCAGAGACACTGTGCAGCCTTTGGGCCAGGTGGCTGGCACGTGATTCTCCGAAGCTGAAGAAGAATGCGGGTTCTCCTTCACTGGAGAAATCATCAAATTACATGGCAGTGCATTTCTCTGAGCAGGGTGACTGAGACATTTAGTGTTAGTCTATTAGAGAGCTACTTCAGTTTCCATCTGTGCACCACAGGTAAATCAGCTTTACTGCATGCACTTTTCTCTTTACTTGTCTCTTAAAACACACTGACACAAAACTAGTGCAAGTTTTTTTGCAAAATGCAGCAAAAAGAAAATGCATAAGACATTTTGTGGATAGATTTAAGTCTGAAGACTAAAATACTTCTGCGTGGTGAGCAACATTGAGATATTTATGGTTCTTCTTCAGGCTCTGTCAGTTACCCAAATAAAGAGGAAGTACAGGCCCTTGAGCTTGGTAATTTAACACAGATTTGCATTCATTTTGGCTAAATTGCTACAAATTTATGCAAGCCACATTAAGCCTGAAGAATAGGAAGCAGCAGTACAAAGGACCCGTAAGAGAGGACTTTATGGCCTTTGAAGAAAATTCTAGAAAGCCATAGAAAATTTTAAAATTATACAACTCAGAAAATTGAATTGTCAGGGGAAAAGGAGCTTGTGAAGAAAGGAACAATAGTGAAGGGGAGATAGGGCCAGTGATAATAGTTTCAATGTTATTTAGAAGGAAGAGGAGGTCAGGTGGAGCAGTATACACCAAAGAATTGTGTCTGTAGTTTCACAAATCAGAAGGAAAAGCTCGCACTCTTGCTAGCAATAATCCACATTTCTCACCTTTAGCTGCCAGCAACAGGAAAGATCGAAAAAGCACTCCTGAAGGTACATAACTAAGAAACTTTAGAGAGCATTGCTATTCACTCTGAGAAGGAGTTATATTAAATATTTAAATCAATTTAAATGCAACTGTTCTAAGTCAGAGAAAATCCACGAGTGCATCAAAGATGTGTGAGGGTTTTGGTGTCAGGCTTTCCAAGGAAAGGACCTGAAAAGCAATTACCTGAGATGCAATACCTGAGCATCTGTCAGTCATGTCTGAAAACCAGGTGCTCAAGCTAATGTGACAAAGCCATTTTCCAAACATGTGGGTTGTGGCTGCAAAAGGAGAGGCCCTAATTAGTATTCACCAATGTGTGTCCTGTGGACTCCCAACCTTGAAAGCCTTCACAGTCCTCCATCTGAGCCTACAAAAGACTGAGAAGAGATGCCTAAAGCAGGCTACGTTTTTAACAGCGTCTCTAAAAGCATGACTGGTCTGGCAGAACAAGAGCCAAGCTTCCTGGTGGGCTGGCTGGAACATGGAGGTTGCTTGACAGAACAGAATACAAGAAAAACATGTTACAAAAGTGTTGCACAAGCAGTCACCATTAACACTGTAATATTACCTAGTGTGTTATCATTTATCTAAGGTCCTTACCATCAAGACTTGTATGTTTACAGGAAGTTCTTACTTGTTTTACTTTACTGTATTTAGCTCACTATGCTTTTTATCTTGTCTTTTTCTGCCCTGAAACAATGTGCTTGTGTGCTAGTTGTCTGTGTCCCACTTGCAAAATGGCTCTTCCCTTCTCTCTGGATTAATTACTGTCTTTTTCTGTGCCCCACCACTGCACAGCCAACTGGACTGGGACTGCTGGTTTCCCTCAAAGGGTGTTGACGCTCCATTGCTGTCACCTAGGCTTGAATGATGGTGCCCCTGGGTTTGTTATCTGGCTTAAAGCCCCTCTGGAAATTATTTGCAGTCACTGCCTGTCTGAAGTAGGAGGCCCAGCTCTGCTCTCCCATTGTCTCCACTACTGCGGTCTGGTTGTCCTTTATGCCTCACTAGTTGACCCAGCATGGCCAGAGCTGCGACGAGTAGTCAGTATTTAATTGTAGGTTCTGTGACATTTCTTTCACCACATGCTGCATGTATGTTCAGATCAAACTAAACTGCCATTCAAGGCTCTGAATGTTTCTATGACTGAACCATCCCCTTGGGTACCATGTAATCTTTTCATGAGTTAAGTTTATTGGTTGGGAGATGTCACTGGGGACACAAGACAAGATCTCAAGGAGATCCAGAGCAGCAGGATTCACTCTGTCACAGAAATCATGTCCAGGCAGAAGCTGCTGATGCTTGATGTGATAGCAGCTTTAACTTTCATCCCATAAAGTGAAGTACAAGCCTAATAGCGTATTCTTTGCTGAATCCAAATGTCTATTTGGAGGTGGAACTATGTTGATGGTGGCTTCTGTCAGTCATGATAAATGGCAGCTTGCGGTCAGGCTGAGATGCCTCCCTGCTGTGCATAGCTTCAACAGCTTGTAATATTTACTAAAAATTCAGTCTTCACAATAAAAAATTAATTTGTATCTTTCATCATTATACCTTTGATATTTGATTTATTTAGAATTTCTGTACTTTAATATTTCATTGTTGTGCTTAATCACCCTTCAGTAACTAATATTTGCAGATCTTCAGGGAATTCCCTCTCTTCAGAGAAAGCACTGACCCGCTGCATTTTTTAACATAGTAGTGCAGTCTCTCAGTTTTTAGTTAAGTAGCCAATTAATTTAAATAGTGAAAATATAAACAGGTCTTTTGCTCTCAAATTGCTCTGCTAAGTAGTTATTATTCTAGCAAAGTAGTAATTTAGTTAGTACATTTTGTCGGAAAATTCTTAATAAATGCTGTACCTGATTTCAAAATGTAGTAAATACTCTGTCCTAAGTCTTCACACCTTGACAAATATTTTTCTTGCTTTCATAACATTTCCTACTACCTGTGTATGATATTGGGGTCATATGTCTGGTAAATTGAGCAGAGACTTCAAGTGGCATGACTTAGTTTCTCATGGCACCAGTCCTTATATTATACAAATAATATGTCTTTCATATATCTGGTTAAAACTATAATTTCAATGGTTTTAGGAGGGGGTCCTGAAACCATTATTCCTATTGTAAAGCATTATCTTTTAGTAAGACAGGATCTTCAGAGTTTATTGAAACTTAATGACAGAAATATAACGGAAGTTTAGTATTAGTTTCATACACACTGCATGTGTAAATTCCAGCAGGATAGAAAGGAGAGCAGCTGCATGGGTGGCATATGTGTCTATGAGTCTGGTTTAGTCCTCTGCACCTTGATATCAGTGGTAGCCCTTTAAGCAAGTCACTTAAAAATAGTAATTTGGAGAGAATCACTTATGTGTCATATTGCCTCGTGTCATAGCTCTGAAGTTTCAGATGCGCAGTCACCTGAGTGGGAGCTCTCGCTCGGAAACAGAAATCAAAGATACCATTTCCTCAGAAGAAATATGTGGAAGATTCAAATCCACATCAGTGTTTTTGTAGGAGAATATTCTCAACAATGAACAATTCCTTATCCTAATGGAAGGGAGTAGAAGAGACTGTTCCTTCTAGGACATGCCTCTTGGCAATGATGCCTTTACCAATACACTAAACAGGGCTTAAGAGTATTCTGTGGCCATGAACTTTGTAGACCTGGCCTGACTGGCTTGACCTGCCTGCATCTATTACACAGCAACTAGCCTCAAGTCTCCTTCATGGGGTGCTTCTGCGGCTCCAGGATGTAAATATTATGTTTCTGCCTACCTTTTAGTTCATAGTGTTGGAAGCAATGAGTGGTCTGAGTAACACAGCTGGTTATTGCTGAAATAGAAGCTATGTGTTGCATGCATATGTGATGGCAGCATATAAAAATGTTTGTGATTGCACAGTCACTTGCAAGTGCACTGAGGGACAGTGCAGATCAGACAAATGTGGCAGTCTTGTCCATGCTGCCCAGTGTTCTTGGTCTTTGGTTCAGCCATCTCAGAGGCTGTGGGTAGGCGTGAGCAAATCCATGCTAGGGACTGTGCTAGCAATGTGGCACAGAGTAAAACAGCCACAGTGCTTGAACACTCCTCTAAATCTTGTTATAGTAAGGTGCACAGGCACAGTCAGAAAAGGATCAGTGCATGTACGAAAGCAAAACTTCAAGCATCTAAGTACCTTGACTGCTGGAAACAAAAATGCTCATTGGAATAGAAAGGAGCTTTTAAGAATCAAGTGCTTAAATTGATTTCTGACCTTCATGTGCCTCAGTTTATCAGCACTGAGGGTAATCGCATGCCCATCTGCTCTGTGTTGTGAGGATGAATAACAACCATTTTACAAAACAAACTTTCTAATAAGGCCTGTTGCAATAGAACAAAGGGTAATGATTTTAAATTAAAAGAGGGTACATTTAGACTAGGTATAAGGAAGAAGTTTTTTACAATGAGGGTGATAAAGAAGTGGAGCAAGCTGCCCAGAGAGGTGGTAGATGCCATATCCTTGGAAACATTCAAGGCCAGGTTGGACAGGGCTCTGAGCAACTTGATGTGCCTGAAGATGTCCCTGCTTACTGCAGGGAGGTTGGACTAGATGATCTTTAAAGATCCCTTCCAACCCAAACTAGTAAGAGTTAATAACATCAGTGTTTGACCTAGAATGTGTGGACTGGGTTGCAGGGAAATGGGAACTTTGGTTTTGAGAGCTAAGTGCTCATTTCGGATGCGATGTACAATTTACTTCATTTGTAAAAGTACTCTGTACTGTTCCCTGGTCACTCTGGGCCCATTATGAAGAACACTGCCAGTAGATCGATGAAGATTATCCTTTCCTTCTGCTCAGCACTAGTGAGGCCGTATCTGGAGAGCCGGGTCCACTTCTGGACATGGACACCCTGGAGCAAGAGTGAAGAGCCATAGAGATGATGAAGAGACTGGAGCATCTGTCACATGAGGTAAGGGTGAGAGAACTGGTACTGTTTGTTCAGCCTGAAGAAGAGAAGGCTCAGAGAGGATCTCATGAATGTCTTTCATACCTGAAAGGAGAATGTAGACGAGGTGGAGCCAGACTTTTCTCAGTAGTGCCCAGTGACAGGACGAGAGGCAATGGGCATATTGTCACAACTGACACTCAAGAAATTTGACTTTTTTACTGTGAGGCTCCATGAGCACTGGAAGAGGTAGTCCAGAGATGTTGTTGAGTCTCCATCCATGGGGATGCCACCTGAGCAATTTCCTGTAAGTGACTGTTTTGAGCAAGGGGTTTGAACTGAATGTTCAGAGATCTCCTCCGTCTCAGTGATTATCTGATTTTGTGATTCTGTGTTATCTGTTTCCAAAGCTGTAACAGGGACTCTACAAGAGATGATGAAGGCTGTGAGGTGCTTAAATACTTCAGCATGAAAAACTACCTATAAAACCTAGTTTTGAAAATATAGTTTTCCCTGTAGAATATTGAGAAAGTGGAGGCTGGTGATGTCTTCCTTCATGCCTAAATACATTGATCTCTAAATCCTGTGCAGTTTCAGGTGTTTCAAGTAAAGTCATTTGCTATTTGCTCAATAACAGAGATACAGTTCAGGCTGTCCAGCCACATTTAAGAGCTGCATCAGGAACTTAAAATGACATAGAGTAGTGTTGTACTGGGAGTTTTCTGTCTTTGTTTTTAACTTGTTTAGCAATAATTTTGTAGGCTGCACTGCCTAGATTCAATTCTGGTACAAATGGAATTTGTTTATTTCTTTATTTATTGTATGAGGAAATTGGTATGCATTCTAAATAACACAATAGAAATATTCCACAATTGGAAAAGCCTAGTGTTAAGTTACGTTGTTCTATTGTTTTCCTGTCATGGCATATTTAATTGTTGCCAAGCAGGGTACATTTCTGTAATGCTGTGGCAGATTCTCAGTGGAATGGAGTTTTTATCTATCATGTTAATGAATGGTTTAATAATACAGTAAGAAAGACTACTCACATAAAATGCTTTAATGATGGATGTCAGAACAGTTTCTAGAATGGATTTGTTTTAACAAAGGCAAATGTGCTTCCTCAGGCATCTGTGGGATTGCTACTAATAGAAGGAGGGAACGTCATTAAATTGGTAGTATCATGTACCTATGCTTTTATCATCCTTTTTCTTTTATTATGTTTTACTAGATGTTTTTGAAACAGAAGTTGCAAAATATTTTTTGTCACATTTATCAGTAGAGTTGAAGAACCTGTGTTCGTTGCAGTGTTTCCCACAGCGTGTTCCCTTTGTGGAATGTATTTAAATATATCTAAGCCACAGACACAGAGAAGTTAGAAGAATGCCACTCTATGATGTTCCCTGGGATAATCAATAGCAAATGATGATGCTATAAAAATGCAACCACTGTTCTGTATTTGAGAGATGGTGTTATAAGCTTTTTTCCCCCCTTTGTTTGACTAGCACGTCATGGCTGCCTTTTGAACCCAAGCTAGAAAAAAGTCTCTACCAGGCAATTTACATTATTACCACAAAGTACTAAGCATCAAACCTTTATTTGTAGTGTTTCTGTAAAGAAACGTAAGAGAAGTTTTAGGTTTTTTTCTGTGATACAGGAACAGAAACAAGGTAGGTGTGGAAAGGAGAAGTCCTGAGTCAAAGCAGAAAAAGAAGAATAGATTTAAGGACAGAACAAGTTTCTCTACAGTACTGAAACTCTTTAGATTATAAAATATCAACTCTTCTTGAATGTTTTCTCCTACAATGTCATACTAGTCTCTAAAATAATCTACAAAACAGTTTTAATTAGCAGGCTATCTGCAAAACGTCTTTTGCTTTTTGAAGTAAAAAAAAAAAGTTGCGAACCATATGTACCTTGTATAAAAATATATGTATGTTTTGAATGTTCTGTGTATATTCTAGGTAATGCACTGCAGACACAATCTTTCCCCCATGCACGAAACTCTCATTTAGGAACATAGTAAACCTTGGATTAAACTATTTATTCAGTCTATCTGTGTTTTTGTTGTATAGGAACCATGAAGTTTCAAGGCTGCATTAAATATATTTCAATTCAAGATGGAAACTCTGTAAGTGGCCAGCACGTGATGCATCAGAGGAGGGCAGCAGACAAACAAACCAAACTCTGATTGTGTACTACTAAACATATACAGAGAAATTTCATCTTCACTGTTGCTAAGATCATTATTAGACCTGAAGGAAGTGACATGAATGCTGCTGTTTCTAACATTTATGTCCTATTTTTGTCCAAAAGGAATTTTTGGAAACCTACTGCAGGTAAAAGAATTATCTAACGTAATATATATATAAAATACATGTACATATGTATGCATATCAATTAAATATATATTTGTGTGTATATATATGTATATATATAGATATATCAAGTAAAATATCAAGCAGAATACTATATAATTTTAGTCAGGCATAAGATATTTATTCAAAGAAATCTTCCAAATTGTTAGTTCCACTGTTGAAAATAAAATTTAAAGGTCAATTGCAAATTGTTTTTACAGTATTTTTTTTCTGCATTTTTTGCCTTGACAGCTGTACTCTAAAGCCTTGACAAGTTTCCAGGGGAACTAATGGCTACAAATGTGACTGATAATTGAATAATACAATTTTATTTCCTAATGGTGCTAGTAAATCTAAATGGCACAATGCATTTTCTTTAAATTTTTGTCTTTAAAAAGTGACCTTTCTTTAAAAATGTAAAAAAATTATATAATTAATGAGTGCTCATTATTGCACAGGTTATGATTTATCCTTTTTCCTACCACTCTAGAAAGATGGAAAAATGTTTACGAACAGACTTGCAAAACTGCTTGGACAGGATTAAATATCTAAAACCAACATTGCAGTCCTTGAAAACCTGTGCTATGCTCATGTGCTAACTGCCTCGAAGTTGCCTTTTTTACCTATTCATCTAGAATTCCCATTAGCAGCCATTAGACAGGTACTTGGCCACCTATTTTTCCAGAGGGGCCCTGTCAACAGGCCCTGCCTAACTGCATTAAATGTCTGGTTATCTGCTCAGAGGCCACTGGGGGCTTCCATTCTCCTCCGCTTCCACTCAGCTCTATGGTTAGTGCACTGGCTCAGACAATATGAATTTTTTCCAGAAGGCGGTTTTAAGAATGCAGCTTTGGCAAGGCATACATTACATGATTTGCACCTTTTCTCTAAACTGTCCTGTAAGTGATTGAATAAACTGAGCATTGCATCTTGGAAAATGAAAACATATTTTATGATTTCCTGTGTTTGGTATTTCATGTATCAAGAAACCCCGAGGCTTCTGTCATCCAAACAGGTTTCTTGAGAGTAGGAATTATTCCCACTTTACAATGCTAATCAACAAATGCTGTTTTTCTCAGGAAGGTCATTGTCCATGACATCTCAAGCCTTGAGCTCTCAGCTAAAAATAGCAACAGGGAGCCCAGACATGCCAGTCATTTTTGCAAGGCAGCTTCTTCATAATAGACCAGCTGCAGAAGGCACAAATACCTGCAGAGCAAACCCTCCTCTAGGGAAGGACAGGAAGGGAAGACAAGAGGGCTGTGTCAGGCATGAGGAAGGAGCAAGGTCCTAAAAGAAGCCATATGGGATAGTTGTGGTACCAACTAAAAGCCCTTGGAGTTATAGGAAAGGAGGTCAGCTGGTGGCAAACAAAGAAGGGTATTGGTTGCTGCTTGCCACCTTGGGAGGCATTAGGCAAAGTGAGCTGGTGGCAAGTTCGGTGCGAATTTTTCATACAATTTTTCATACATCCTATAGCTCACTTTCTAAATGCCTTTTCCTAAGAAGGTGGAAATGCTGGAAGTTTCTGTGAGCTAAGGGTCAGCTGGATAATTCTGGGGGTAAGAAAATTAACTGAAACTTATCAAGTACCAAATCACCAAGTCTGGCTCAGGTGGTCACTGTGTCATAAGCTGTGGAATGCTGGGAGAGAATTTCAGGAAACAGAGCACATTGTTGCAGTCAGCATCTTGATATAGGCATATAAGTAGAATCAAGAATTTATTGTTAGCCTAGCTAATGGTTTAGCAGTCTACTTGCAAAGAATATATAGATAATCCTCATTAGTAATGCTGTTAAAATTTTTATGCAAGAAAACTTACTGATAAGCTTTTCTCTGGTGTTGTGTTCACCCTTCTGATGTCCCTCTGGGCGTCAAAATTAAGACTTGAGTCTTCCTCAATATGAATGGTGAGAGTCACAACAAGTCATCAGCATCCTCAGGTCTCAGCTGGGCACAGTAATGGGGGTGTCTCTCTTTCAGTCTTGGAGTCTGCTCTGGGTTATTTTCCTCAGTGTTCCTGTCACAGCCTGCCTCTTTCTTTCTGTGCAAGAGGCCGAAAAGGTCAATAGCATCCTGGCCTGCATCAGAAGTAGTGTGGCCAGCAGGACTACAGAAGTAATTGTCTCTCCGTACTCAGCACTGGTGAGGCCGTACCTTGAGTACTGTGTTCTTTCTTGGGAGCCTCACTACAAGGACATTGAGGTGCTGGAGCAAGTCCAGAGAAGGGCAGCAAAGCTGGTGAAGGGTCTGGAGCACAAGTCTTATGAGGAGCAGCTGAGGGAGCTGGGGATGTTTAGCCCAGAGAAAAGGTGAGGGGAGAGGGGGGAGCAGGACACACACACCTTAATGGTCCCTACTACCCTAAAAGAAGGGTAGTAGTGAGGTGGGGTTGGCCTCTTCTCCCAAGTAACAAGTGACAGGATGAGAGGAAACTGCCTCAAGTTGCACTAGGGAAGGTTTAGATGGCATGTTAGGGAAAATTTTTTCACTGAAAAGATTGTCAGGCATTGGAACAGGCTGCCCAGGAGGTATTTAAAAAATGTGTCAGTGGTCAATGTGGTTTTTAGCGACATGGTTTAATGGTGGACTTGGCAGTGCTGGGTTAATGGTTGGACTAAATGATCTATAAGGTCTTTTTCCAACCTAAACTGTTCTATGATTTTATGATTCTGCTTCTGCAAAGCCTCAAGCCAGCTCTGCCTCAGGTTAGAAATGTTGGATTCATATTATATCTTTGCTCAACACCCATCATATATCTTACTCAAGCAAATTGCCTCAGAAATCAGTGGATTAAATACTTTGGAATTTGCAATAGTAGCAATAAAAATATTGGTTACTCAATAAACCTCCAGGACATCCACAATGCTTTAAAAAAAAGTTGAGTCTTTCCTCACTACTCTAAACTTGCAGAAATATTTTCTGTGGTTGTGAGGAACTGGACTTTTTTAATTGCTTTAAGACATCGATAGTGGAGCAAGCTATGCAAGCCTCCTGCCAGGAGAGTGAAGGTAAAGGCTAAGGGGACTGTTAACTTTGTAGGCCCAGAGACAACTCTTTGGTTCATGATGCTTCTCTAGGTACGTGATGCCTATCTAAAGAAGACCAGCAGTGACTCTCTGGGCATGTGATGCTTATCTCCTATGAGCCAGACTGTGTCAAAAGAGGCCCTTTATGCACACACCCATCACTAGTGCCTCACTTTTAGCAGGGGAGGCTCCAAGGTGGCCCACCCCCCACCCAAGCCTAAATGACTGTAAAAAACTATCACCTCCAGCCTCTGCAAAAACATCATGACCACATAAAAACAACACTATCACATATTACACACCTGCCCCCCCTCACAGAGGAGGCACCAGGAAGGTTTCTCAGGGTGTATAAACCCATCAAACTGTATGTTTTGTGGGCTTCTCTCCCCCAGGACTCCTGACAGACCAAGATACCAATGACAACAACGACCAAGTTCACCAGAGACCTTTGAGTGGTGACTATAAAACTTTTACTTTTCTCTCTCTTTCTCTCTTTTCTCTTACATATTTTCTTTGATGATATGCATTGCTATATCACAATCAAAATGGCTGAACATCTGTTCTCCTTTGCAATACCTTTTAAGTTTTTTTATTGCCGTGCTACTATAGACAATAACAATCGAAACAGCTACATACCTGTTTTCTTTTGCATCCAAATTTTTCTAAATAAACCATATATATATATCTATATATATCTATATATATCTGTAAACACTGATCATCTAGTATCGATTTACTTTAATTCACTTCAAGGGATTTATTAATAAAACAAAAGTTACTCCTGCCTGGCAGGATAGGTTGTAACAGTAGTACAGAGGTGTATATATATCAAAAAAAGTCTACAGTCTGAATGAATAAAACTTTCAGAACACACAATTTTAGTTGTGCAAGAATTGACAAAATTAGAGAAGGTAGGGAAGGATCATCAGCTTCCTCCAATGTGCAGGGCAAATCACCAGATCATGGTCAAAAATGCTTCTGCCAGGCCTCATTCAGCATTGCCTGTACTCCAAATTTGCTCCAATTTTAGTGCCTTTTGTCATTTTGTCTTTACTCAATCAACACAGTATGTTAGATCTTCTAAGTGCAGAGGTCTATGACAACATGAACACTGCTGTTCCAGCAGGCCTTTCAGGCCTCTAAACCATAAACAACATGATGCTGCTTTGATGTATGCTGTACCTCAGTAGTTTCTACATTTTTCTCCAATATTTGCTACCCCTCTTTACAATCAATTTTAAATTAAAAGCAAGAAAAAAAAAATGACTCAGCTTTTTAGTTATTCCTGAACTGTTTGACTGGAGTTATGCTGTCAGACTCAGATCGATAATCACATCTGACAACTTCAAGTGAAGGTTTATTCTTGACTAAGGGGAAATAAAATAAAAGTTAGTGTAGAGTTTATTTGTAGAATGACCATTTTTCTCTATTACCCTGTATAGAGGTGTCACAAAGATAGACTGCATGGAAGACCCTGAAGAGTACTAAAAAGGCCACAGAGTGTTTATTTATAGACAGTTGAAATATTTCCCAGGGGTCTATCTTAACTGCTGCTCCCTTTTTATCCCAGTGTAAATGGACTCTGATTTTAAAGGCAGAAGCCTGTAATATACATATAAGTGATCTTCATCACTTCTCATGGCAGAAAATTTCTTTTTTTTTTTTTTTTTTTTTTAACAACACATGAATATTTTCCCATTTCAGCATGCAGCATGGGCAGACAAAAAGTCTCAGGGGCAAGGGTGAGCCTGGCAAAAAGGTCCAATTTGCTTTAGTGATTGAAATTGCACCCTATATTTAACAGTGCTGAGAAAAGCTCAGCAGTGAATTTCCTTGAAAACAAAACAACAAAACTCCTTGCTCTATCTAGCTAATTTCCCTGTCTATAAGGGATGTAGAAAAATTAAAGTACAATTCCAAGTGGTCTTTAGATTTTTTTCTTACAGTTAATATGTAAACTTTGCACAGTAGCACTCCAAAAAGTCCAGCATTTCACTAAATACAAGGTGTGGGAATACTACTATTACTATTTCTACCACTATTCCAAGCACTTTAACTGTTAACAAATGAAAACAGTAATCCATATCTCCCATGGGGTTAGTTATGCATTGAAGTCTAGCAGTCACGTTAAGGACATGCTTGACGCATATCTGGAATCAGTGTCTTCCTAAACGTTTTGAAACAGCAAATACAAATGCATTTCTTTTAACTGATCTTTATCTGTCTATATTTTTAATTTTTTTTAAAGCATTTTAAAGTTCTCCATTAATTATATGCTGCTTGTATAAATGTTCATTAATTTTCATAATCTCATTTACAGTGCATCCGCATCTGCATACAACTTTTTTTAGAGCAAGTTCAATTTGTGAAATTTCTTGCATTTCCCATTCAACGTGGTGAGAACCAGTTACTTTTACAAGGCACTCTGCTTGGTAACGGAGAAAAGCAGTTCCTTGGTCAGGAAGCAGGCAAGAATTCTTTCTTCTGTGGAGGTTCTTTATAAAACAATTTATTTTTCGATCACATGCAGGCACTCAGGTTAGAGTGAGGCTTCACTTTGTGGTAAGGCTTATGAAGCAGAAATATATCCTATATCTTAAAAATATTTCTATTCCAATGCTTCAACCACATTGGAATTTATGTTTCTACTTCAGTAGGGCCCTAATGTCAAGCAGATGGAGGAGTGCTTGAAGGATTGGACCAACCTAAGGTAAGAGCCAAGAATGAACATAGATCAACAGAGAGGTGGGGGAAAACAGGCAGAACAAAAATATAAGCATGTGGTAAAAGAAAACATCTGTGAGAAGTAAGATGATTGGGGTTTATTTTCCATTTAATTGAAAAATACCAGACATAACCTATGGAAAATGCTACAACTAGGAGAAATAAAAGTTATTAATGAAAGACATATTTCTGCTATGAGTTTCATCAGAAGTTGTTACAAATACTTAGCCTTCCTCTAACGTAATTCATATTTTTATTTTCTAGGGTCTTGGCAGGAACACAAAGCAAATCACAACCACACTGAAGCTTTAGTAATTCAGAAAACCTTTTCCAAAACAGATGACGCTGGAGATGCCCCAGCTAAAAGACATCCAGCTCGATGAATGCAGTATGTTCCATTATTTGATGCAGTCCAACTTGAAATAAGCCAGGTGCTGATTCTCTAAAAAAAAAAAAAAATAAGTCCAGAATATTCCATTAGGAGAAAACACTTGTGTTGATAATGACTGACTTCTGCTTACCTATGATAGAGAAAATTGAATTCAATATGGAACTGGTGCTAGAAAGAAGGTCTATTAGAATTATGAGAAAAGGAGAGGTTAGCATATAGAAGACTATTCAAAGCCTTGTTAGCAAAAGTAATATGAATGTTGTCTAAAAACACCAGGGTTCAGGGTATATTGTCAGGAGGGAAGAAGAACTACTTGAAATATTGGACACGTTGGAGAGGTAATCACTGGAGTGCTACACCAGGATTCAGAAGTCTCAGCTTCAACTGCATCCCCCCTGAAATGTGGTGACCTGCATTTTTTTTCTACCCAAGCAGGTGGTCAAATCAGTAGGCTAGAGACATGTTATTCTCTCTCTAGTAGTCTCACACGAAGTGAAGCTAGTGTAAGAGAAGAAACAGGCTGTGCTCCACAGTCTTTTACAACAGAATGATGTGGCCTGGTGGCTTCTGAGTTGTTGTACACCCCAAAAAAGGAATACTCCCCAAGAAGAAGGTGTAAAAAGGTTCCTGCAGCAAAATATATTCTTTTACACAGCCCTCATCTCCAATGCAATGCACTTCACTTTGGTAAGGCTTGTACTTCTTTTGGGATTTGTGGAGTCGTACAGTCAAAACATTTTCCTTCATAAGAGGTATATCAAGAGAGGGCTGAACCAGAAGATCCCACTTCAGTAACTGAGCTGTCACATACAATCTATTTCTGTCCTCTTTTTTCCTGTGATATACTGCCTTTGGCACCTGACCCTGGGAGGGGATGCAGGAGCCTGAAGGGAGACAGGCACCTTCCTCTTTGTTAGGGTAAGGTATCCAGGCTCTAAAGAGGGCAGAATGTAAGACAAACATCTCAGGTTGTTTTTTTTTTCTTTTCCTTTTGGTTAGGTAAGCTAGCTGCCTGGCAGAGCCAGCCTGCTGTTTTGTGTGGCTTCCTTAGGCATGTATCCCTCTGTCTCCATGGATTATACAGAGAAACTAAGCTTGAAAAAACTTCTGTATTCTGCCTTGTTGATGATTTCATGACACCAATGTGCAAGATTTAAGAGTATGAGAAGAAAAAGTTATGACAGATGTTAGTGAAATTGCTTCACGCTCCACTGGAAGGTCTTCAGATGACAAAGAGTGTAGCCTAGTTTAAAAATTTCTGGATAGTCACGGTAGAGATCATATAAGGCTTTGGTTTAATGGAAGTTCCTGCTTACATAAATCTATGTGGAAATCTTGCAATCCAGTCAAGTTTATTGTACAGAACACATCTGTATTCTATTTTACAATCTATCTTGTATTTTCAGCACATATATACATAGCCTGTAAATGTAATGCATGCCTTTTAGTGTGTCAGTGTTCAGACAACTAGAGGCCAAGATGTTCTGATCTCAGTATAAACTTTCCATTATTTTGTCACAACAAACTTGTTAATCTAAAAAAAAAAGTATTGAATGCAATGCCACTAGCTTTGCCTTGGTGCCTTTTTTTCTCATGTCCCATTTTCCCAAAACACACAGCAAAGTTATAAAAAATTGAACAGTAGAACTATTAATGAGTCTCAGCCAACATGACAGTTTTTTCTTTTTCTTCTGTTCATCAAAGAACAGAACTTCTTTTTTCACTGTAGCACAGTTCCTTAAGGCACCTAATCATAAAAATGTTGGGTCCAATCAAGGAAACAGAGTGGAATGTTTACACCAACCTAAGTCAAAACGTATCGAAAAAACCCTGTCAAGAACATAGTCTAATGCCACATTCCTTGACCATGCTTTCTTTCTGAGCAGTCTGCCTGTAGAGTTTAAATTTGCAGCCAGAATCTCACAGTTCCCAGAAGATGGCTGCCGGAACTGGTGAACAGCTAAAAAGAGCATCAAAGATAAAATTCCTGACACTATAGTTGAAATGATGTGTGAAAAACTGGAATAAAAAAAGGTAATTAACTTTGAGACTATTGCCAGAGCAAAGGCTGCATAACGAGCACTGCAGATTATTCAAAATTGGGGAATTTAGTTTTGTTCCTAAAATAGTATGCAGATTACCTTTTGAATGTCTTCTTTTTACAGTCTTGTTTGTGAATAATCCCATGAACAGATGTTTAGCCCAATACTTTGAGCAAAGAGCCCAAATGACTGACCTGATATAACCTCTCTCCAGTTACTACTCATCTAGACTGTGGTCAGAGACACACACTACTGTGCAATGACTGCAGTCAATTAATGGATTGTTTTTTTTTCCTGATTTTAGGACTTCACTGAAAAAATACAGTGAATAGCCAAGCTACAGCCAGAAGTAATAAAGACCTTACTACATAAAATGACAAACAGGAAGCAATTCATTATGCCTGAGATGTGCAGGACAACATTGCAAGTTAAACACAAAGAATTTTACTATGTGGTATTTCACGTGTGTTTGATTCTTACTTTTATACACATACTTCAAAGCTTTAGATGATTCAGTTGTGTCCTTACAGATAAATCTGTTTTTTAAATGTTGGATTGGTTTAGGACGTGGGCAGTTTGTAGCTGCATGTGTACCTTTCAGTCTGCACCATTACACAGGCAACTCTCTAAATGAGTGTTGGGCATGGTTTCCACAAAGGGGTTTCTAGGCAAAGGTGAACATTGCCTAATGTGAATTTTGGTTTCCAAGAGCTGGCATTCTTTGTATTATTACAATTGAGGCTTCACAAATGTAGAAAGCAAAATTTTACTTCTGCATTTCAGAACACAGCCTCATGTCTGGGTCCTTGAGTGTACTGCTGCCTAAGTGCCCAACCTGTGTTAACCCTTCTTCACTTTAGTCAGTATGTGCCTTACTACTATGACCTAATGAGAGTTACAAGTTAGAGCATTTCTGGGGAATAGTAGACATTTTTTTCTCTTATTAGACTATTGAAGTATTCAGGGAAAATGTTCATGGGACATTCTGAAAGGAAATCTTGCTCCTTTGCAGAGTCTTGTGTGAAAATCAACATCTTTATTAGTCAATGGGTTTAGCTGGTCCATTTTGGATCATAATGGCTAAGGAGAATGGTTTGATGCACTTTTGAGGCAAATTACATATCAATCTACCAGCTTCTGCTAATTTCTCTGTATGTCTTAGGTGCACAGAAACTAGATTTACTTGGAAGTTCTTAAAAAATCACTCTAAAACTTTACTGTGGTCATTAAGTTATGAAGTAACGGGTCAGACACACCTAATTTTCCACATAAGAGTTTTTCTTTAGGAAGTTTTGAACCGCACATTTAAAAATTGGGCCAGGGAATGAGGCTAAATGTAATCTGAATTAAGTTTCCTGTTACGGAACAGCAAAAACAGGCTGCTTCAGGAGGAAAGGTGAGCGAAGGGCTTAAGATGATGCAGGGGAAGCATCCTCAAGGATAAGGGGGACAGAGCAATGTGTCTGAACAAGAAGAACAGAGCAGTGACCAGGCTCTGCTGACAACAGTCATCAAAAGTGTCATAGTGATGAAGCAGATCTGAGATCAAGACAGGAGTTTATGCAGCAGGGCAAAGTCAGGATTAGCAGAATACATGACCAGGTACAAGCATACCTACCATGTAGCTCAGGCAAGGAGCAAAGGCCTGAGCTGAAATGCAGCTCCTGAGCATAGGGTGCAGGTCCCTGATAAGGCTTCTCACAGCATAGCAGTTTTCATAGGAGTTCATAGATTTCACTGCTGCACCATATCTGAGATGATCCTGTTAATGAGGGATCTGAAAGGTCTTTTACAACCTAAATCCTGTTAATGAGGGATCTGAAAGGTCTTTTACAACCTAAATGATTCTATCATTCTATGTTGCAGATCCTCTTGGTGCACTCATGATCTGTTTAACCCACGACTTGCAGGTTCTTCCCAACAAAAGGAGAATCCATGGGCTTTGCAAGCTGAGCGGGAGCTGGGGTTAGTAAACTGTGAGATTGCAATGCAAATGAGGTAATTTTATATTCTGTCCTCGTTGTCCTGTCACATTTGAGGAGCTCTATCCTGACTCTATTTACTCTTTCTCTCAGTTGCTCTTTTGTTTTCTCGGGTTTTACCTTTCTCCACGTGGGGAAAGACCCCATGTGGCTTCAGGGGGCTTTTTCCCAAGCAGTCTAGGTAGGCTGCTTTGGGCCAAAAGCAGTGAAGTCTTTTCAACAGAAATGAAAGGACACACTTGCTTTGATCTGCAGGAAGAAAGAGAGACTTGCTTACTTTTCTGTGCCATGAAAATAGTTTCTGCATCAGTCAAGATTTGGCTGAGCATCTGTCTGAGATTAGCTGAAGCTCAGGTTTACTTTGTTCAAAAGTTGGCCTGTCCTGCAGAAATTCAGCTGTTGTTTCCCAATGATCATTTAGGATCATGAAATCGTTAGCAGTTAAGATCATTTGGCTGTAAGTACAACAATATTTGGTTTGGTTTGCTATTTTCCCATCCACCATGGTAAGATTACTGTTTGAGCTGCATGCCACACAAGTCTTCTCACAAAATGCTAGTGAAATAATTCCAGAGCAAGTCCATCAACTCCAGTTGAAGTAGGAAGTGTCCAGTGCTTTTGAAAATCAAGCACCTCATCTAAAGACTTAACTCCAGGCATGTATGTCTCAGTAAAGCTTATCTTTCAGTGCTGAAATCAGAGCATGGATAAAGGAGGATGGAAGAGAAGTACAGGAAAATGAGGAGCGCAAAGACTTGGTAGCTGTTAGGCACACGAAGAAAAAAGAGGAAAGAACTGTTAAAAAGGCTTTGGAAGAGATTTGGGACAATGATTTGAAAGCCACAACCCCTCTTTCAGATAAGATGTCCCAGCTGGATTTCAAAATTTTATACAGATACTCCAAATTCTTAAGGTTTGAAGTCCTTGTTATAGACCTACTGGAAGAAAAAATTCAGGAAGTGTTCCTAGTATTTTTTGGCAGACAATTCAGATTTCCAGTTCTCACTCAAGGTAAAGACAATTGTACAAAAAAGAGCAGGGACAGAACTGTTTCAATGAGGTGAGCCAGTGAACAAGAATAGAAAAATATTTTATTGTAGATAGAACTTTTAACCTAAAGACTGCAGTGTACATACATAGGATAGAACAGAGAGAATGATAACAGCAGAATTAGTTTTACTGTCTAAGTCAAGCTGGAATTTGAGAGCTGTTCTAATTTATATTATTATGACACCCCATGATTAGATTCACTGATGTCAGGATGCAACAACAAACTTGCTCTAAGAAGCAAGTTTTAGTCTATGATACAAGTAAGAGCTTTGAAGTGTGCTGATTTCTGCCACTAAGGTAAACAGGGTATAAATATATAGACAGAGACATACATTCCCTGGTAAGGAGATGCTTTTTTAGATGGACCAGCCACCTGTTGATCATCTTAGCAGTGGAACGTGTATATGGTTGCTCAAGAGACATGAACAACTATCATGTGAAGACAGTTCCCTCAGAGTGTCCCTCACCTTCTGCATGTGTTTGTACTCAGCTCTCATTGCTGCGTGATCTGGTTTTTGTATCTGGTAAGTCAGTCCAGGAGTCTGCCAATACTGTCATATAATTTCCACTGACATGCAAAGGCCAACATGACAGTGATGTTCCACTTATATAAATAAGGACTTAGAAATAATTATTCTGTTTTTGCAGTTATTCAGCCTTCTGCCCTACTCTTCTCCTCTGTGACTGTGTGTGAGTGAGTGCATATGTGAGCGTGTGCGATTTTAAGGAACTTACAAACAGCTCCATTTGTGCTGATGACCTGATCCATGAAACAGGTTTCTGAATCAGCCCAGGCTAAGAAAGAACAGATGAAAGATGAGCTGATGAAACAGAACAGTTGTGAAATTCTCCTTTTCCTCCACTGACTTAATGATCAGTAATGACTTCCCAGTCTGTTCCTGAACCATTTAGTAGATCAAATATGATGGCATAATTTTAGTTTATCAGTAATTATTATCTTAATGTATACTGCAGTTTGTGAAATGTAGTGAAAAAAATCAATGTGTCAATGTGTTGAACAAAGGTGCTAATCCGCTCCATGAGTTTGAAGCTTCAATTATTTCCTTACTTACTAGGCAGAGTATTCTCAAGCTACGCATGTAAACCAAAAATAATAACACAGACTGATGTGGCTCACCCAGGGGAGCAAAACCCACAATATAACCAAATCCTCACACTAAATGCACAATATTCTACTAACATCCATGATTAGTGTTACAAAAAAAAAAGAAAAAAAAAAGGAAAAGTGTCTTACCAAAGGAGGAACTGCAGAGTAATTACTAACTTGTTCTATCCCCAGAATCTAAATGGTTTCTGTTTTCAGCCTTGCTCAGTTATTAAAAAAAAATCAAGTAGATGTTTTGTAATTCATTAATATTTTAAACAAATTATTTTGCAACGTATCATTAGTTGGATATTTAATACATTGTACATGCATGAGGTTATAGGCAGACACATATATACTAGAAGAACAAATCAGATACTAAGAGTTTCCAGAATCATTCCCATGCATCAGAATCAAAAAGGCAAAGTTGAAGTACTCTGTAAGCTGAAATAATTTATTTCATAGCTAAAGTAATAATTGAAAGCTAAAAGCTAAAAGTGACAAAGTCTTCTCTCCTGATAAGAATTCTTTTGCGTGAATAGTTTGACATAGGAGATAGCAGCAAGTTCAACAGCACTGTGCTGACTCTGCTTCCTTATTTGAGATGAAATAAGTCACTGAGGTCTGACCAACCCTGCCTGCACTCTCAGGACTCCAAAGGATGAAATATGCTATTAAGCTGGAGTAGCCCCTGGCATTTACAGTTTTTGCTATCAACAAAGGCTGCTGCTGCCAAAAAGATTACCTTCTGTAGCCTCACTAATGCCTGGGAGCCTATGTAGAACAATTTACATCCTTCAGTACACACACAAGTCATGACTGCAATAACCGAGAGAAACCCTCTAGCCCCCATGACTTAGTATAATCTTGTTTCAAGCTAATCTGCAACCAGAATGAGATCATCATTTTGACTCTCTGCTGCTGTGTTCCTGATACACAGTGCTAGAGACCAGAAGTGCACATCTGAGGCAGCTTCAGGCCAATGTGCAAAATTTCCTTGTACAGAAAATCCCTGTAATGAAAACTTAGAGACTTGCTAGACTTTCTGCTCGGAGAGGTGTTTTCCGTGTTTCCTCTGGAAAGAATGAATTCCTCCCTTTTAAAACTCATAGTCTCTGTAATGAAGTAATCATCACAGCTATAAGAAATAGTGACAGATGGTCTCAGATGCTATAAACTCACAAGGAATATATTCAAGGATATCAGTGAGAAGATCTTCTGTAAGGCTTAGAAAGTGAAAATTTGCCACTGAGTTGGTCCATTTGCTGTAGTTTTCAGAAGTTTCAAAATGAAACTTCTACTCTGCTCTCATGAGCCCCCACCTTGAGTATTGCATCTAACTCTGGGGTCCCCAACCTAAGAAGGACATGGACCTGCTGGAGTGAGTCCAGAGGAAGGCTACAAAGATGATCAGAGGGCTGGAGCACCTGTCATATGAAGAGAGGCTGAGAGAGTTGGGGTTGTTTGGCCTGAAGGAGAGAAGGCACCAGGGAGACCTTAGAGCAGCCTTCCAGTACCTAAAAGAGCCTACAAGAAAGCTGCAGAGGGACATTTCACAAGGACAAGCAGCAATGGCTTTAAACAAAAGAGTGTGGGTTTAGATTAGATATTGGGAAGAAATTTCTTTACTGTGAGGGTGGTGAGGCGCTGGAACAAGTGGCCCAGAGAAGCTGTGGATGCCCCATCTGTGGAAGTGCTCAAGGCCAGGTTGAATGGAGCTCCGAGCAACCTGGTCTAGTGGTAGGTTTCCTTCCCACGGAAGGGGGACTGGAACTACATGATCTTTAAGGCCTCTTCCAACCCAAACCATTCTGTGATTATATTTAAAAATACTTTCTTACACAATAAATTCTACCTTATCGTAAGTGAAAGATTGTCTTGTGACTCCAGAAACTACAGGATCTGAGGAAGGTCAGCACAGCACAGGGTTGTCTAAGAATATCAGTTTGTAGGATTGAGGGTTTTCTGAGCTGTTGATGACTGGAAAGATTCGAATAGCGGTGCAATATTTCAGAAAGATCTGGTGTTCTTTGCTAAGGTATTGAGGTTTTGATTTTGTGCTCATTGCTTAGGGGCTGCATTTTTAGGCACTCACTGAGTTGCCTGGATTTTGTCTTGCTACACAAATCTTTGCTCACAGACTCCTGGGAGTCTTCTTGGAGAAAAACCCTGCCTAGCAAAAAGCCATCAGACTCTTGTTGTAATTTAACAGTGAATTTATGTCCTTGTGGCTACAGTTTTATTTAGTAGGCATTCATTGCCAAAAGGTCTCAAAGTAGTTTAAAAAAGAGTAAAAAAAAAAATAATATCTGAGAGAATATGCAATGACCATCAAATCAGAGAAACCCTGTGAAAGAAAAGGAATATTTTTATCCCTTCAGTCAGAAAAATCCCCCTCCCTTTTTTTTTTTTTTTTTTTTTTTTTTTTGTTTTTTTTTTTTTNNNTGGCATGTGTCAATCTGTCTTTCGTGATTTTGGAAGGGAATTTCACAATTTAGTGTTCCCACCAAAACACTCCAAACCTTGTGCCCCTAGCTCAGTCCCCCCACCCCACCTCTCCCTTCCACTCCCCTGCAGAGGGATGGGGAGGAGAACTGGAGGCACAAAAAGTAAAGATTAAGGGTTGAGATAAAAACAATTTACTGGAAACAGCAATGGAACAAGAAAACAAACAGTAACAGCTACAATATGAATAACAAAGTGTGCAAGATAGGGGAACCATTCACATGCAATTGCTCTCTCCCTTACTTGATCAGAAGCAACCACTTCCTCCCCTGCACCTCAGCAATGATGTGAGATGAATATATAGAATAAACTCTAGGCCCTAGCCATGCCCCTCCTGGCCACTGCAAAAACTGACCCCATCCTGGCCGGAACCAAGACACTGTAAAACACAGAACAGCTTTATGTGTGGAGTTTACCATGTTCCTAACCCTTCTTCCAACTTTTCTAAATCAACAGGACAGAAGATATGCAAGTATATGCACCCGTGTTCCTAACATACCCTTGCTATGACAGGCGCAACAAAGATGCTTCAGGCTCCTTGCTGCCTGACTGCCTGTTCCCTGCCTCCCTTCAGCTGGGCCCATCTTGACCCCTTACACCTCCCCTGGCCTTGCTCAGTGTCTTCCAGGGAAAACACAATCTTCTGCTCCATGCACAGGTTCCTTCTGACTCAGACTGCAGCAGCCAAGGCCGGATAATGTACGTTACACAGTAAACCACAACCACAGCAGATGTCAACTGCCAAAGCTACTCACTTCCTTCGGTTTTCTCTCAGTTGGTTTTGTGGGTCTCTGCCCAAGAAATGGCATTCATTAATAGATTCATAGTACCATTTAGATTGGAAAAGACCTCTGAAAGTATTAAGTCTGGAGAAACATTGACCCAGCATGGCCACACTAATATCATCAAGTGTCACATCAACACTTCTTTTAAATACCTCCATCCTGGGCAGTCTGTTCCAGTACTAATAAATACTAACAGTGTCTGTTAGAAATACTGATTCTGTGAACTAAGGCTAGAGGAAATGCCAATGCTAGCACATAGGTAACAGAGACTTCACTCAGAAAAACAGCAAAGCAAATAATCAAGTAAACTGTACATAAGCACTTAGAAGATGAGGGCACACCCGAAATGGACTTCCCAATCTGTCCAGAATTACAAGTCTTGTGTATATGGAGGAAGTATCAGATTCCATGTATCAAAACACATTGCCTTCCATTACAGTCTGTAAGTAACTAAAGAAACATGAACTACTACATGAATTTTATACAGGGGAAAAACTGTCTAGAAAATAAGACACTGTCAGAATGGGAGATATGTGAAGCAACATTCCACTAAGGGTTGATCTGTGTACAATGTTTCATAAAATTTTCATGACTAACCTAGATCAGGAAGTTTGGGAACAGAAAGTGGGAGAATGGAAGCAATGGAAGTGAAAGTATGACTACTGAATCTGCAGATGGTGTCAAACTAGGGAGTACCTCAGAGAACAAGCTTAGGACTCCAGGTAATTTTGTTGGATTGGAGGAATGTTCTTCAGAGGCAGGTTACCATTCAGTAATAAGAAGTAATTACGCTTAGTCAAGAACAGTCCTTTATGAAAACATAGCAAGAGTAAGAATTGGCATGAAATCATTCTGCAGGTAAAAAAAAAAAAAATCTAGGGAAGCATATAAGTCAGCAATGTCATGTTATAGCTAAAAAAAAAAAAAAAAAAGGCATCACTAAACCCTCTATACTTAAAGGTAATTTATATTTTTATATCTCTCTATATAGGTAGAGAAAGAAGGGATTATATCCTAAAGACTGAATTCCACTACAGTCAGCATTGCCAGGGTCTCAGCAGGAGGACTATGTCCACTTTTTATGACGTGCTTCAAAAAGGCATTGCAGAGAGAACAATGAGAGCACTATAAAACATCACCTACAGGGAAAAGTTAAGTCAGCTGAGGTTATTTAATCTGGAGAGGAAAATGTCAAGGAGAGACGTAATAACAGTCTTCCGATGCGTAAAGATGTTGCTGCTAAAAGCAAGTGAATAAGATCTTCTCTGTGTCTATAATAGGCAGGGGGATAAAGCAATAGGTTTAAACTCAGCGGGAATAATTCGGGTTAGACATCTGGATATCAGGCATACTACATGTTCCCACTGAAAGAAGAAAATTTAAGACAATTGAGCTTGATTTGTCTCAGCAAGGGGACTGCTCATAATGGGGACTCAGGGAATGATCAAAACTTTCCTGACAATTACTGAATTTGATGCTATTCTAAGCTGTGATGTGGAGAGAGGAAAGGTGTGGAGTGCAGAGTAAATAACATTGCAGAAGAGAGATTAAAGAGGAGAGTTATGAGGCAGTAGGTGAGAGGAAGCAAAGGGAAATAAATGAGGGTAAAAAGGGGAAAGAAAGAATACAACTGGAAGATAAAAGGGTGAGGATACAGGTGAGAAAGAGAGAATCCCTTTAGAGTTCTGGGTTATAGACACAGAAAAGTGGTCAGAAAGATTTATTGCCTCCCAGACTTTTCCAGACTGCACCACTTTCTAAACACTTCCACAAAGCCCTCTGTTTGTATTCTTCTGCATTCAAGGATGACCGTGAAACCAGCTGACAGAGTTTCATCACTTTCTTCTTCCCTGTTTTCTCACAGCAGTTCATTGCACAGCCCCAAGATTTCTCAGGTACTGTTGTCAGAGACTGACACTTTGGCAAAACCAGCCCTTCCTGTGCTTGACTTTGGGTACCAAGGAACTAATTACTTTGGAAAGTTTAATAGTCAGTGTCATGTAGGAATTTTCCTGTAGGAGGCTGGGGGATAGAATACATTTCTCCATGGCACCATTCCACTGGTTCATACCTTCTTTTTATTCCTGCAGGCTCCCTCTTTGCTCACCCCATACTTCCCTAAAACTATAACATGGGAATCAAAGGAGCTGTAGGAAATGGTGTAATTTGATGCTTGACTACCTCTTCCATCTGCACACAGCCTTCTCCTCTCACTTTAGACACTGTACAGAAACCAAAGCCCAGGAGTTAGACATCCAAATAATACTTCTGAGGGTCTGGCAGTAACATGCTGGTATCTTTTACTGTTACTGTAGTATAGATATAAAATAATCATCATAAACTTGCAGAGTATAGCTAGCAATACATGAAGCACGTATGTATAAATAGCACAGAGATGGTTGTCCCTTTTGGGCAGGTTGTTACATGCTCTCATTTTTTTCTGTGGGAGTGGAAGAGAATTACCAGCCATGATGATTTATTTGTGAATGCTAGTGTCGGTGACAAAATAACAAGGAGGAGAACCACCAAACAGCATGCAAGAGGGGAAATTTGCTTCCCGTGGAACAAAGTGTAGTGTTGCATCTTCGAACAGCCAAATACTTAAACTGCTACGATCACACAGAGGAGGCATTTAGTATTTGTTGGACACCACCCCCCCGCCCCAAGTTCATTTTAAAAACATGTTTCCCCATTAATGTTTTCAGCCACATCTGTAATTCATCTATCAGCTAATTCTCTGCAGGTGCATTGTCTTGGAAGTACTTTTCCCCCCTCAGCAACACTTCTGAAGTTGATGAAAAATGTTGTCATGATGAGCTTCAGTAGTTTTCTGCTAGCCAATAATTCATTGAATTACAGATAGACTAGAGGAACTTTATGGAGTTAGAAATTCTTCTGTGAGGAAAGGAACTGAGCTCCTGCACTCTGGTGCTAAATTGCCCAGGAAAGGGGTAAGATGGCTGTGACACCAATTTAAAGAAGTCGCAGATCTGCTGTGGTTATTGAGAGGTGGGGAAATTTTGCTATAAGCCACTGTTTTTCACCATCTTAATAAAAAAATTATACATGAAAAATGCAGAAGCCTCCAGTTTTTATCAAGCCTTCTTCCTCATCCCTCTTTTCCCTTTGGGGAATGTTTTCTAGTTGAGTTATAATTAACATGAATATACTTTTTCAGTGTAGGTTGTTTAGCTTGGTAGCAAAATTCAGAGGAAAAAAAAAATCCTGATAGTGGACATTAAGATCTGTCAGGCTGAAGAGAAAGTCATGAACACAAGCAAAGCAAGGTAAAAAGGTCAAACTAATAGCAAACAAGTAGTCTTGAAATCTTGTGTACAATAAAACTCTTGAAGACCAAATACAAAGCTCTACTTCTGTCATTTCTGCCCTTTTTGGCCCATTGTATCCTCACTTTTAAGACTACTTCCTAATCAGAAGGGAAGGGAAAATTAAACTGGACAACCCGTAGGTCTCAGGAACCGTGCCTCTCCCCAGATCTTGGACTGACACAGAAAAGCATCCCTAGTGTACAAAGAAAATGTGCTAATGAGCTTATTTTCTCCCCCAGTGAGAGATAAAAGAGAGCTTTCCTGAAGGGGAGTTGCTGTTAGAAGGTGCCAATGAAGTAAAACAGCAGCAGGCGGCAGGTTGCCATCATTTTTGGATTCCACTGAGACCAGAGAAAATTATTTTCTTGTTTTGAGCAGCAGTTAAAGTTCAGAAATTGAAAATAAATTTGAAAAGTCTTACAATACAAATCTATGCTCCTGCTTTCACTTCATTTAGCAGGTTCTCTCCCCTTTCTTTTCACTCTTAGAGAACATACACTGCTTCAGTAAGGTTTCCTCACACGGGGATTATGAAATCAGCTCAAAGTCTTCCTTAACTTTTTCAGGGAGAATTTTCAAAACAGTTGAAAGCCTTAGAAAGCATTTGTTAGATGTATTTCCTTCATATCAGAAAGCAGACTGCCTCCAGTGAGAAAAAAATGTGTCTTGGTTTCAAGAGGGTCTTCATTAGACTATCGAATGCTACCTTACTTTTTTTCTTTATGTCTTAGTGGTGGTTTGTGTTTAATTTATACAGATTCAGTAATCCTTAAAAAGCAAGCTATGTTTTCTGCCTTTCCCAGAAATGAAGAACCATGTTTCACGACTGGAGAAAACCAAACTACTTAAGTCTCATTGCACATAGCTGGGAAAAGCAGCTTTTGAAATCCCTCAACACACTACTTTTCGTTCAATCAGAGAGATTTTTATGGAGAAGATTGTTCTTGAAGAAATAAACATGAAATATCAGTACACCAGCCACAAAATTCTTGGAAGAATGCCTAAAGCATGCTGTCCTGCATAACTAGCTGTTTAAACACAGGAAGCTGTGAAGCATTGCAGTACTGGGCACTGGTGCTGGACAAGGGAGTGCAATACTTCTACGTGCCAATGGGAAGAGAAAAGCAAGGTATGGGAATGGTGACCTCTAGTGCAGTGCCCTGCTGTTTGCCTATGTACTGCCAGAGGTTCCCCTGGGTAAAGAGCATCCAAGGACTCCATTCCTTCATTTCCTCTGGGTTTATTATGAGCTGGTGACAAGGATGTGCCCTAGCAGTCTAGTTCACCACCCCTGCAGTGCACACTGGGGCCTGCAGTTCGTGTGAATTGATCAGGGTGTTTGAAATTATGTACTTGCAGTCAGTGCAAAAGAGCTTTTGGAAGTGGGAAGGTATGCATTGCTTATGTACTTTCTTGGAGCAGTAGGCCAGTTTGCACTCCGTGTGCTCTTCTTTAGGGAAGAAAAAGGGCATATTAGGATGGCTCCAGATCAGTAAAGCAGTGTTGGAATTGACTCAGTCATTTTTGTACATACTTGAATCTGTTATCCCACAGTTCTTTTGGAGTTTATCACTTTTTTAACCCATATTATATGGTTCATTGCTTTCATGCAAATGTATTTTCTGGTAGAGATCATGTAGATGTTGAATCCAGTATATTTCATAGTTGTACTGCTGTACTAGACAGCAATTTGATTGTTGCACTTAATATGCCAATGGCAATTGGTGCGCTATTCCAATACTACTAAAATCCATTAAAATGCAAACTGCAGTTTCAGTTATTACAGGAGACAATACTGTGAAAGTGCTTGGTTGTGCAGAGACAGCTAAAAAAATTGAAGTTCAATATAATATGGCTTTCATACGAAAAAAAGAAATCCCTCTGATTTTGTGTGAGAGATTATTCTATATAATATTAAAACCCATTTTTTTCTGCTTGGCTGCAGTTTTGTGTTTGTTTGTTGGTTTTTTTTTTTTTTTTGTCACTATAGTTTTACCAGAAGGTAATTTTATTAATTTAAGAGAGTCAAACAAAGCAGTGGTGCTGACAGCCTTTCACTCTCTGCGATGGTCAGGGGCCTGTGTTATAGGGAGCTGTGCTTGTGTAGTCTGAAGGAGAGGAAAACGGGGAGCCATGTAGCCAACAGCTACTTCAGGGAAAGGCACAAAGATGGGGTACACGAACTCTGCCCAGGAGTCACAGGAGATACAGCAGGATGCAGAGGACACAAATTGTGTCTTGGGAGGTTCAGACGGGACTTGAGGAAAAACTTGTTCACTAAGAGGTCAGTGCAGCACAGGAACAGCTTATCTGAGCACATGAGAAACCTTGCAGGTTTTCAAGAACTGGCCTAGCAAAGCCATAGCTGATCTGATAATGGATTGGTGATACTTCCAAATTGAGTGATGTAGTGGACTAGATAGCTTTTAGAGGTCACTTCCCGCCAACGTGACCATGATTCTTTGATTGCTCACCAACCTATAGCACAAATGAGAGTTTTTATACCATCAGCAAATGCAAAGCCATTCTAGATCACCTATCCACTGGAGCTATAAGCACAATACTAATTTCCCAGAAGAACTGTATTACATTTTTCCTGATGAGAAACAATTCCAACAGTTCAATTTTCAATTTTACCTGCTATTTTAGACACTTTAAGCACAGGGTGTCAAAAATAAGGGCATTTTCCTGAATTAAGGGCAAATATAATAATTCCTGCCTTCCCCAACAGAAAAGTTAATATTGACCTTCTGTTGATGGTTGTTACATTGAACAAGATGAACTAAACACCGTTGGTTTTTTGCATAATGATAACAGCAGTGCCAAAACATCTTTTACTACTGTGTCTGTAGTTACCCATAATAAGAGTGAATCATTGCCATCATGAATGGGCAGCCTGGGGCAGACAAAGAACGGAGGAAAGGGAGTATATACAGTGGAAAGTGGAGGTAGGAACATATTCCGTGATTCACTGAACATTGCTTAGAATCGGGAGAGATGAGCTATAAATGCTGTTCCTTTAAGGCCTAAGTCAGTACCACCACAACATAGCTATCTTCCAGCTATCTTCCAGTAATTGTCAAAACTGGTGTTGGGATTTTTTTTCCAATAATGAATAGAGTGGAGGAAAACAGATACCTTCATAATGCTTTTGATGAAGTGCCCTGGGTCTCTGCCCCTGATGCTTGCTGCACAGGCAGAGAAGTTCCCACTTCTTCTTTCATGAAGAATTGCAGACAAGTTTTTGTGACAGATTTATTTCATTCACTGCCTTTGAGACTATATACATATTGCTCAGGGCAGAAGTACAACTCAGTGGCAAATTACTGAAGTCGCAATTCATGTTCGGATTTTCTAACAGCAGAATCATGCCTGACTCATTTATAAGCAGGGGAAGAAACAATATCATGAGCAAACAAACCTGTGGATATAAAGCTATATCTTATGTACAAATACAGGAAAGAGTCCCTAGTGAGTCCTGAGCTGGTTTGTTTGTTGGGTTTACCTGATCTGACAGATTTTCTTGTGCTGTTCTGTGGCTCCTGTAAGCCAAGGGTGAACACCAAGGCCAGACTTCTCAAATATTGTTTCCTCCTTTAGGAATTCCAGACTGTGTTCAAAGCCAACCTCTTCACTTCTGCATATTGAGACAAAGTGCTGCCTTCAAGGCACCGAAGTAAGAGCACTTCAGCTACCAGTAATCTATGCATGGCAAAACCATTCCATGCAGCTGGAGGACCGCTTAGACAAGGGGTTTTGGACATTAGGAAGATGTTGGTGTGGATACTGTAATAATATGCACAGTCATTTGTTCTCACACATCTTCACAACTATGGAGAAGTTTCTTCAAAGCTTGATGAGAATATGGGAATTTCTCTTTGTCTGTAATATGAAGCAGAGCAGGTTTACAAAATATATGTGCCCCAAAGCCCGTGTTCAGCTCACTAGTTCCTGTGAGATAACATATGATGTATGCCCAGCCTTGCAGGACAAGACATCTATGTGGGTTTAAATAGTGTTTGGACAAAATCAGGGTAGAAACAACCCATTCACATCTACTGACTCCAGAGACCAGTTCTGGTTCAGGAAGTCCCTAGAGGGATGGCAATTTACTGGAAGCTGCTTGAACTCATAATCTACTTGCACTCCAACCCTTGTCATTGGCGTAAAAGAATAGTTTAAGATCTGCCCTTTTAACAGCCTAAAAGTCCAGATTACTAGCACATTTACAATAACATGCAATCCGAGTCTGAATTTAATATAAAGAAACCTCATGAGTAATACAGTTTAAATTGTTTTACAGGAAGATTTATTGATTTTTTTCTCTTCTCTCTGATGCTCTGAAGAACCTTCCAAGGGCCCTCTCAGTGCTAAAGTGAAGGAACTGAGTCTCTGTCATAAAAAGTGGAGTAGGCTGGCAACAAGTGTCCTGAGGTATGTGCTGTGAACAGTTGAGGATGACCAGGGATCTCTTTCTTCTCAGCCTTGGGTCTCTTTGGGGTATTTTTATATAAAATTTTATCACAGCCTACCTCCTTCTCCCTGCTTCTCAGGCAAAGTTTGGGAGGTGCAGACTGTTCTCCATACCCTGGAGAGACTGGTTGTCCCACAGTGACTACACAGGGGTGCCAACCCCCTGCCCTGAGCACGCCCAATGTAACAAGCACATGGCCAACAGGCAATTGATGCCACAGCTGAAACCTGCGTCCTTTTACTTCTTAGTGTCGAAGATCATATTTACAGGGCTACGGCTGGGAGAAAACTTTCAGAAAATGTTGTTCTTGTTATACATTACCTTACTTGATAGCCTTTTCCACGTACATTTGCTGTTGTCTGCTGCTGAACCGAGGATCACATGCCCCAAACTAGACAGATGCTCAGCTTGCCCCATTGCAGACCTCTTTATGTCTCTGTAAACATAGATGGGCCAAGAGCCAGTATCCTGTCAGCTATACATGATACCAGTGCCCCTTGGCCTTCTGTATTGATAAAACCACGACCTAAAAAGCAAATCTTTAGCAGGGAACCATCCTAGTTTGTGCTCCCTTGTGTCTGAGGGTTTGATGGAGCAAAGTATAGTAGTAGATGTGAAGAAGGGCAATATAAGTGATATGTGTGAGAGAGTTTGCAGATCTGAGGGCATTTTCTGACAGGGTGAAGAATATGATATGATGCTGAACACGTGATGGGAGGCTGGGAAGGGTGAGGTTAGCACGGAATTGGTGGTAGGGAATATGGGAGAGCTGAGAGGGTGATGATTCCTCACGAGAACATCATCTTATATCAAGAAGAGATCCATGATAGATTGTAATAAAGTCTTCAATGTATACCCAATTGACTCACGATAGAGTTGCTGTTTGGATACCCAAGAGAAGTTTACATCTCTCATCTGAAGACAGATAAAAGCAAATCCTAAATTACGTAATAAAAATTATAAACTGGGAAAAAAGAGTTACATTATAACCCAACTGAGTTCTTCCTTGGTGCCTGCTGGAACATGAAGGTTTTCGCATAACAACATGAATGCAGACACACAAGTGAAGGTTTTTCTTCATTATTTGCACCTTTCCTGTCGTAATTGTAGTGCACTTTTTAAAGCATACATTTCAGAAGGCAATGACAATGTTTGTTGGGAAATGCGAATCTTAGCATCTGTGTCCTTTCTCTTCCTGTGACACTGTTGCAATACTGGCCAGGTGTCTTTGTCCTGCTCCCTAAACAGTTGAAATCCTTTCCTTATGGAGTAAGTGCACTGACAAGTTGTTACTCATTACTTTGTTTGTCAAGTATTTACAGAGAATGATTTTCATGTTAACATTTTTTCCTATTCTGCAATGCATTGTCTAGGGATACATCCATTACAGGAATGAGCCAGAGTAACTCGTGACGTCAGAAGTTCAGATTTTTTAATTATTATTAATCTAACCCATACTGACTTTTTGATACGTTGTGTATTAAAATTGTGTATTGAATCCAAACAGTTATTTTAACAAAACAAAATAAAAAACTTCTTTCTGAATGCTTTATATGTTGTTAGGAGCTTGTTGAAGTTATGATCCAAAAGGAGCAGGTTGATAGGTCTCCATTTTTATATACTGCATGTTGGATTCATAAGCCAAATGTGCTTCAATTCTGAAGCAGTGTTAACTGTTACTTTACTTCTATTATTAAATTACTTTCTAAACGAGGTATGTCTGATTAAATAATTTTAAAGACCAAACAAACAGCTCCAAATTTGATTAATTTGCGATCCATGAGCCACACTGAAGTCAGAAGAGGCTTTGTTTAGCAGCAAATTGATATTACACAATGCAGGTTCATGTTCATACAGTATCACTGAAAACCCAGTAGAGAATATGCCTTACTTAAATAGTTTATGACTGACAAAGAATAAGTCATCACATTTATTAGTTTCTTCTTGCCTGTACTGTAAAGTTAGGTGTATTTACAATTAAATAACTGTGGTTTCTGAGATGCAAAATTTGTAATCAATAGGGCCCATACTCCTGATAGTGTAAACCATCCCCTCAGGTTTTTTGAAAAAAGATAAAGTTGACTACAGTGGAATTACATTGACATATCATGAGAGAAGGGTCAGGCCTTGACATTCCAGAGATTAATGAGAGGCAGCAGTTAAGGCTGTCGTATGTCACAACCTGTTGTTGTGGTTTTTTTTTTTCTTTTTCTTCCTCTCAGAAGTCTTATTTTTAAAGCCTCACCCAGCTCCTGGAATCACAAGACTATAGTAGGCTTTTACCTTCCTTTTAAAGACAATTATATAAGTCTTTGAGACTGCTGGACAACCAGGTTGTCTGTTGTGTCACTTGTGTTTGTATTTACACTAGAAAAATGTCCCACATAGACACAAACTCTTGACCCTCCCTGATGGAGGAGGAAAGAACCAGCTCACATGGCTGCATCCACTCAGTGATTCTCTCCAAGCTCACTTGAATGCCGTCTTATTCACCAGGTGTTTGCCATAATTTTGTCCTTTTTCTTCCCATGTCAATTTAACATCCATATCCGGTATAAGTATTGTCCTTCATTTTATTAACCCTATAGGATAAGATGTAAGGTCATGCCTAGTGACTACACTGACACCGGATATCACCAAACACAATCACAGAATTTACACTTTATCATTCTAAAATACAGATCCTCAGTTTAAGGACAGTCATGTAAGCTCCCTTCATAGTTAACTGAAAAGAAAATAGGCACCTCCAGAAATCAATTAATTTGATACTAAGATGAATCCTTCCTTATTACAGAGGAAGCCTAAATAACTACCTTAAACTAGGTGTCTCATAATGGCTGCAGCTTGATAGGATGTGTCTCACTCCTGTGTCTGAGGAAGGAAAAAGTACAGCCTCTACAGACTGAAGTTCAATATGGTGCATAATGTACTTAATGGTGAATACTTGAAAGTACGTCACTGATAACTCACCCAGAATTACAACAATAGGTCACCGAATTGCTATGTATAGTGAAGCTTATTATCATTTGCTCTACTCAGGTTGAGTGACCTTGAAATTTTTGCTCATCAGACCCTTGAAATTTCACTTATTGCCTGGTCTCTGGCAAGGGAAGGAGACCATCTACATGCTCTGATTGTTGATTGCAAGAAGTAGAGGACTAATCGCTGCAGTGCTCCAGCTGTTCATTTTGGCTTTTTACCATTGCCCAATGTTGACACCAAGGTGTTACGACAGTCCCACTTTGCAAGGAATGGAGGAGTTAGTGAGTGTCAGCCTAGCACAGCTACTGCTGTCTAGAGTGTCTTCTGTCCTTTTCCCCCCTCTTCTTAGTTCTTCTTGTCTCTTTCCATGACAGGCACCACAAACAAAGGTTTCAAGGCAGGGTGTCACAACCCAGAATACAGATATGAAGATACAGATATAGAAAACATAAAAGCATGGATGATGCAGAGAGCTCCCCTCATTCTGATCAAATAAATATAACCTCCCCCTCTGTTCCAGGTAAACTAACTTTTTGCTGTTGTTTTCCATCTAATGCAGAAGGCTTTTTTTTCTGTAAAATGGTGCTCTTGCTGACTCAGGCTGCTATGACCTTGAAGCTACAATAACACCCTTTTTGTGAACATATTTTGTGCACAACCGCCTATAGATCTTAAAAGGCAAACATAAACATAAGAAAACCAACATGAATAGTCCCGCCAGTGAACCACCAGTAGCATCAGGGGGTTAGACCTATTTTATGCTGAAGTTGCCCTATTTTGAGACAATTTTTTAATTGAAGACATTTCTGGGCATTCTGTAGTCCTAAATGGCTATCTTTTACTCACCTCAGTGCAAAAGACAAAGTTTTTGAAGCCAATATCCTATTTATATCTGATTTCCAAGTGGTCATATCACTTTTATCCAGAACTGCAGCATGCAACTGCCGAATGTCCCATTGCTTCTTTTCAAGCTTATGTAGTGCTTATGTAGGTCTGAAAGCCAGGCTTTACAGACAAAGGAGAAGCCCTGGTTCTCAGAAGTGACTATGCTTCTCACCAGCACATGAAGTTTCCTCGAGGAAGCACTAAAAGAGCAGGGCACAAAAAGCAGAGTTTGTTCCCTGGGTTCCACTGTCTGATTTAAATGTACCTGGCTTGTACACTGCTGAGGAGAGCAATCCTGTCTGGGGAAAAAAGGGCAAACTAAGAAGCTGTATTTAATTATTTGTTTTTCACAAAGCTTTCTCCAGGACCCTCAGCAGAAGACCCTCATGTTCAACAAAAAAGGAAGAAACTCTAAATATGCTTCACAGCTGACTCTTGGGTATGTGAACCTGAATCCTTGCAAATACTCCAGAGAAGTTACCTGAAAACTGTGCTTGCTGTGAAAGGCCATCATGGTCTTACTGTTCTGTCCCATAGCTCTGATGTCAGAATATCTGAAAGGGCAACCTCTGGCCAGACCATGCACCACATGGTCCCCCCTCAGAGAATAGGGATCTGTCCATCTTCTTACGTCTTTTGTTTCTAAAGTCAGACCTGTTAATGCCACCGAAATATATTTTCCTTCCACACCACTAGTATTCCTGGGAAGTAGTGTTCATATGTAAACTTGCTCTCTACTCCTTACATAAATATGCAGGTTAGCACGCTAGAGGATTACAAGTAATACCGAGATTTTAGTTTTAGAAGGATATTTAGTCTTTTTCATTTCACACATCACTCAGCTATTTAATTCCTCAAAATTTTCACTTTTCTTCTTCTGCAATTTGGAATACATAGTGTAGAAGAAAATAAATTCCTGTATTTTCAGATCAGCTCCTTACACTTTCCTTCATTGTTTTAAATGGTATCCATTTCTTTGTCTTATGCACTGTGCAATATGCAGTCTCTGTGGACTCCACAAATTATTTTCTGTAATGTCTGCTGAAAGGTAAACTGCTCAAAGTGCAGCATAATCTTTCCAAGCCTGACTCCTTAATTTTTAAAAAGCATATATAAGGTTAGCTAAATGGTGCACCACATGGGGCCTGTTCATAACCTAATCAGGTAGTTTCAATTTTGAAACACATTATTCCAACAGCACCTTATATAGGCAGCTCCTCATCATTAAGAAGATAGATATTCCAGTTGCCGCTGGATATTATGCCATCCACCTTCTCTCCACTGTGTGGATCAGTGGAAAATTCCTGACTTCGGGCAGTTCTTTCCTGTTCTGTACAGCTGAAGCAGGTCTCTGTCAGCAGTTTGTAGGCTGTATTCAGAGAACCAGATCTTCAGAAGCTGTAGTTGCTGTGTGTTCTGAGGAAAGCCCTCTTGCTTTCCACCTCTCAGGAGATCCATCCAGGACGTGGGTAGGCTGCTTCACGCGTATGAATTGAATTAGTCAGATAAGCAAAATTTCTGTACCTCTGGATGATCTCCAGGTATATTTATACCTCATTCCTTTGATCATTACTTTGAAGACTTAGATTGTTTCCAAACATCCTGCAGTTATGTTCTTCTGCATCTGCAAATATGTTTCATAACAACTTCAAATATTCAGTCATGTTGAGAAAGAACTGTGACCCTACACTGCTCTCTGTTTTCCAATGTACTGTACTGAATGACAGCTTTGAATTTCTCAGTGAGAGCCCAGATTCTTGACCTTTAAAAAGTCAGGAATCATGATTTGAGATGAACTAAAATCACTATTATAGGTTGGCTTTATAAAACTGCTAGACCATTTATATTCTGTCTGCTGTAGTAGATATGCACAGTGTATCCTTGTCCATCCTGCATGACAACAAATATGCACCAAACTGCATAAATACATAAGTATGCAGATACATAAATAAATGGAAAACATTTCTTCACTTTTTTCTCCCTTCTTTCAATCTGCACTTTGCATATACTATTTATACACAGCTCCTAGTAAATCACTCCAATTAAAAAAGGTCCGTTCATCATTTGGTATGCACCAGCCCAGCTTGGTATTAGGGTTGTAAATGTAGAAATACGTGCAGCTTCATGCCTGCTTCTTCTTCATGTAAGAGTCACTTCACAGCAGTATTGGGAGGCACAGAGAGGTCCTCTTTTGCAAATGCACATCACTGCCACCTGGGCATAAGAGAAATAACCTTTAAATTCACAACAGTAGATAACTCATTGTGGCTCCATGTCACAGATGCATATGAACATGAAACAGCACATTACAGCACTTTTTAGACCATGTTGCTTTTGTCTTTGTCACTAGCCAGGTTACTTGCTTGGTCATTGCAGCTATAGAACGGTATGTGCTTATAGTTTTGAATTTCAATTTCCAAACAAGATGATCATGCTGCAAGCAGAAATGAAAGACAGCATTTCATATGGAAAGAAAGAAAGAAAGTTTATAAAAAGAATCCTGAGAGATGAGGTTATATTTTTTTAATTATTAATGACTGCCTGTACTCGATTCATTTCTGCTTTGCATTAGTGGTAAAAGATAGGTATTTTCTTGCAAAGTCAAACTAATTCAGAAAGAGTTTGATCTTACTCATTTGCTTTAAATGTTCATTTAATACTATTAACAGCTGGATGGTTACTGCTTGATACATGGCCCTAAAATTTCCTGTGAAGAACAGTGTAGTCATAGCTCAAACATTAACAAGTAAAAGGGGACATGCTTGAGAGATGTATTAGTCATATCTTGATCTCCTGGAATCTACATTAGCAAATCTTGTTCTGGGTTTTGGTCTCACTCATAGCATTACAGGGCTAAATATTATTTGCAGTGCTGAAAGCCAATTTTTTATTTTTATTCATTTGTTTTTCTCAAGAAAGGTGACATATTTTAGCAAATAGACCTACAACCACAGAACACTTTAAAGAGAAAATTTGCTAAACATCACCGAGGCAGAATGCTTAGCCGTAATGACATCAGGTTACTAGGAACCTGCAAAAACATTCCCATATAACAATCTGTCCAGAGATCACAAAACAATGACATTTCACTTGAAAGTAGACCTTAAACTGTATCCTTTCAACTGAAAATGTTAATCACTATTCAGGAAGACTGATTAGATTTAATGTCAATAAATTTACAGAGTAACTTAACCAGTTTCCCTGTCTAGCAATCTGTTGTTCCATATGTCCAAATCTATAGAAGAAAAGTGTCTTAGGATACAGCAACACATTTTGTGCTCTGAGGCATCCATCACAGCTGGGTTTGGGCTCTGCCCCTTGAGATGTTTGCACCAGTGCCTGCAACTGCCTTCCTCATCAGTGGCATCCAAATGAGCCTACCTACTGGAGTTATCCAGCTATTTCAGTTGACAAGAAAAAGTGGAGTGGTAACCCCAGGTCTTACAATTTGTAAGCCTTCCTTCGAACCAGTCAGTTGCCAGGCAGATGATGGAAGGCACACAGCCCAGCAGCTAGCCTAGGCACTCCATTAGAAAGCATCTAATGACACCGGAGTAGTTGCAATCTCAACAAACATTGTATGTCATGCCTTGGTTTATGCTCTAAGAAAGAAGATGTGATAAATGTGCAGAAGAGCACTGAGACACAGCAGTGCCATTTGCCTTGCTTTTCCAAGGTACTGAATGAAAGTTCAGCAAACAGATTCCTAGGAAGTGAATAGATGTGCTTACACACATTCACATGGCTTCCGAGAGTGTCGATTTCTGCATCTGTTTGGTCCATGGTTAAGAGGCACATACTTGACTGAAATACAGTTCATGCTTTGCTTCTTCCCTAGAAAACTGATTTCAAAACCCCCAAATGTTCCTAAAATAGTCTAAAATATCAATGAAAACACCATTGTCCCTGTAATAGGGTAGGCAATTCTTTAAGAGATAGTAGGGCTTAAGGCCAATCCCCAATATGTTCCATGATGTAACCTCTGCAACACAACAGATGTTTAAAGATGCCACTGGCAAGCTAGGGAAGAAAGATCAACTGCTAATCAAAGAGCAGTCCCAGATCCAAAGAACAGCCCAGCTGGCAACTTATTTTAGAGGGTTCTTTTTTTAGGCAGAAGAAGGCTATCAGTATTGCCTCCACTCAGAGACTGCTTCTTCATACAAAAGAGCAGTGGATGAGTGGAAGTCAATTTGGAGAAAAACACTGTGATGTGAAAAGACCAGCAGAGAAAGGATTTTCCTCGTTAGGGTTTGTAAGACTACTCAAAGTAGAAAGTTATGTTGATAGTCTGGATGAAGAAATCAAAGGCCATTTTAGTCAAGATGATCAGGGTCGTATCCCACACAACAAATTTAGCCAAAGACAGGCCTGAAGATATCTGGGACAAACTTCATACTCTTTCAGGCTTACTGACAGCCATTTCTTGCTAATATTGAAACAGCACCCAGAATATCAACTCAACTTTTTACCCTGAGTGGTAAAAAATACTGATAAGCCTGCTCATGAAGTGGATAAAAAATCTCTTTTGCTCAGCACCTCTTGCAAGACTATTATTTAAAGAAAGACTTGGTGTATATTTTTTAATATTTATGAAATGTATACTTTGAATATATAATTAAAAATTATATATGTGAATTCTGAGCCATATTTATGCTAATATACAATACATATATGATAAATATGTGTTATACATATATGGTAAGAAATTACAAAGCTTGACAGAATAACAAAAAAAAAACAGAAAACCAACTAACAGAACAAAAATACCCCAACCAACCAACCAAAAACAACCAAACACCTTTGATTTGCTTTTCTGCTTTTCAGGTTATCACTTAGCAGTGCTTTTATCGCTTTTAACCTTCCTTGGTAAACAATAGTTAAAGCTCACTACAGACTGTGATTCCTAAGGCTCAGATAAATTCTCCTCTCTCTCATTCTCCTGGCATTATTCTGTGCGGTTTTGTAACTCCTTTTAACTTCCACCTTCCAAAAAAGTCTGTGGGTCCCTAGCCCTTAAAAATGTTTTGTACTTTCTTAGAAAACTGTTGCCAGGCACACTTTTTTTTAAGTCACTTTTGCATATTCCTAGTCTCTCTTGATATACCTAATATAGCTGGGCCAGGTTGGAGCTTCTTTGGGGCAATATTTACTGAAACCCACTCATAACTTTCATGCACTTGTTCCAGCACCTAAAGCGTTTCAAAAGATAAATGCTGTGATATGTGGTATAGCATTTGCAAAAAGCCCTACCATGTACAAAACTATTTCTTACAGATAAAGAACAAGGTAGAAAAACATGGGCATATAGGCAGCTCATCCTGATAGACCTGATTTGTTTGAAAGAGGAATGGAAATGTGTGAAAGAGCACTGTATGTCATTCTGTATTTCAGAAATGCTTGTGAAGACCTCCAAATTCTATAAAAAGCTGTCATTTGGTAACAGCGGAATAATACAAAACTCCATTGTTTCTGGATATGCTGAAATTTCCTTAAGAACTGGGGATTGTTTCAAGCTATAAAATGAAGCAGCTACTTAGGACATACTTTGTATGTCAAACAACACATAGCTTCTATACCATATAAAATTTCTGATTGGGAAGTTGGACTATACAAAGAAAAATGAAGATATTTCAGAAAATATTTCAGAAATGCCACATGGCTTGCTCTCCTTGCCTTGGATAGCCCAGTCAGACTTTATTACTTCATTTCAAAAGGAACATAAATGAAACAGAAGCAGAAGCAGTTGCCTTGAGAAGGGCAGCAGATCATCAGAAAGTTGGAGCTGCTGCCTATGTGAAGGGAATTGCAAATGACCATGGCTATTACTGGAAAGAGTATTAAGAGATGATATGATAAGGGAACATAAAACATTGTTGCGATTCAGGAGACACAGCTACAACTCAGGAAAGGTATTTTGAAGCCATTGCTGACTGTTTTCCAAAATCACTGACCTACTGTGCAACACCAGCCAGAAAAGACAATGAGGCTCTGGGAGTCATCAGGAAAAGTACTGGGAATGCCACATTTCAAGAAGAACATGGTGGTGAATGTACAGAGAAGAAAAACGGCAGCTATCAGAGGGCTGCAGGGGTTTCTTCATAAGGTTTGACTAAAGTAGCTGAAGCTTTCCAGTAATTAGAGGAGGAGATGGATGGAGATAGGACTGAGCTTTATAAATCACAAAGGCAGAGGATTACTTGAATGTATCACTGGGCTGTTAAATGGGTCCTATGAAGTACTCGCATTGGTTATGCTCAAGGAAACTGGTAGGAGACTGGTATAAAGCAGAGAAATGAAAGCACCTCTCTGGGCTTAGGGTGGTGAGCCACCCAGGTTTTTTTACTGTAGGATATTGTGGAGGCAGTCATGATGATGGAGGGCTACGAGGACAGTGGGCTGCAGATAGTTGTAGCCACGCACCACCCCTATGAAATAGGGGTTATTCTGTACCCTTTGGGCATTTTATGTACTCTTAATACACAGTGTAGTAAAGGGTAATTAGGAGATCTCATTACCACCAGTCTATAAAATGTGGGCAAAGAGACACTTTATTTATTCCATAATCTGCAAAATGTAAACAGAAAATGGAAATTGTTTTGAGTACTCCAAATTCATGAAAATTATTGTGAATGACATAGAGTTAAGTGGGCCATCCAGCCCAGACATGAGCCTATCCTCCAATTAGGGTAACATCAAGAGGAATATTTATCAGCTGATTCCTGAAGACAGGAAGAGATTCACTAAGTGTATAACTTGTTAATCACAATATGACTTGGGTTGGTTGATTTATTTTCTGGTGCAGCTTTTCTCTTGCCAGTGTGGAAGAAGGGAATTAGTTCACAGTGTATTGCTGTCACTTTCTACAAGGGCAAAGCCTTTAAAGGGCAGGCAGTGGAAAGTAATTCCCATAAATGCAAATGCATTTACTTCTGCTTCCAGAACTGTAGCAATTATGAATCCAGGAAAGGCTGATGTGTTCAGTTCCTTCAATACACAAATTTTGGCTCATAAAAGAAAGCAGGTATATTTTTAAACTTCCTTCATATAAATAATTTCTTGAGTCTGTCTGTCCAGTGGTCATGTCTGCCGACTTTTGCTCTTTCTTATGATTGTCTGCTGCTCTGTGGAATTAGTTTTCTTTTCCTTTTATACTAGAGCAGCTTGAGGACCCAGAGCTGAGCTTCTTGCTACTGAGAGAATGAACAGTGGCCAGTAAAATCTCTGGTAGCACAAGTGAAGTCCTCAATCTAATGGTTGGAAAATATTTTATAATTACAAAACAGGAATGAAACTCCAGGTTGTGACAATGTACATGATTTTATAAGAATACATTAATTTTTTTTCAAATTTTTACCCTGGTAGAAAACCCAGACTTTCAACAGCCAAATTATTAGATGTTATAGGAAGTTATTGCTATTTTCTCTGTGATTCTAGATTACATCTACTCTCATATTTAACAAGAGAAGGTAAGTTATGAGATGGTACTTGTAGTCACTGCAGGAAAGAGTTTTTCTGGGTAGTTGTTTGTTTGTTTGGGTTTTTTTTTGTATAGGTTTTTTTTTTCATCTTTGATTTTCTAATTTAATAAAAGTCTTGAGGATTTAGACATGTTTTGCTGCTCTGGTTTTCCTCCTCTCTGTGTCCCTCTTATTAAACATGAATATTGTACAATGAGAGGCTCTTGATGTGAGCCTTTAGAAGTAACTGCACAGTGGTGGTTCCCAATAGCTATTCCGAGCGCTGAATAACATGGAGTGACTGAAAAGTCAACCACCATATTACTTCCAAATGAAGTCATAAGTGTAAGAAATGTTTTGATGGAACTTTGTATTATAAACCTATTCTCCTACCCTAGTCAGCATCTGAAATTCTTGGGAACCTGACATGCTTTTGTGTCAGTTCATGCCTAAATAATGCAACAAGACAGTCCACATCCTTGCAGCTCTTCGTAAATGCAGATGCCTTGGATTACAGGATATGCTTCATCTGCCACATTCTTGTTTTGTGGTGTCTGTGTTCAACCCCCTTCTCAGGACTCGACTGACAGCAGTAAGGGTCAGCAAGAAGTTCAAATTTCAGAAGTCACTAATAAAACATTGGCTTTCATTTCCATCTAGAAACTGGGGGGAAATGAATTAAACTTGCAGTTCTGCAATGGCCTCACTTGTGAATCAATTGGCTTTTAAAAAAGAGCAGAGTATAAAGGAAGAATAATAAAAATATCCCCACAGATACATTAAAGTAAGACATACTCTATGGATCTGTTTTATTAATTTCTTCTCTCCATCAGATGTCAAAAGGAGAGGTTGTTCTGCCTTTTAAGGCATCAACAACTTCAAGCTCCTGTGCACAGAATCTGTCTGCTTTGACAAAAAAGGGGGCTGTAGCTGCAAATGTAAAGAAAAAGAGTGGTAGCAGCTTCTTTAAATGGAAACAAATTGAGTTTTATTGATGACAGACTGCAAAGTTTGTCCTGCTGAGAAAAAGGGACAAAAGAGACAAGAAACTTTCCTGCAAATCCTTCTGTATATTTGCAACAGAAAAACAAAAGTATCAGTGATAGTAGTGATCCTATCAGCAGGGGAGCAAGTGGTAAACATGTCTGGCCCTGGTAGTGGTGGATGACTCTTCTGTATAAGCCTCAGGTGCAACTGAAACATTTCAGGCAGCTCACCTTTGTCAAATCTCTCTAGTGATCACTGAAACTCCTGTGCAACCGGGGGAAAAAAACCAAAACGAAACTGCAACAAAAAGTCCACCTGGAAAGCATGAAGAAGCACTTAAAAACTTCAGGAAAACTAAATCTCTCCAGCAGCCTGGAGGACGGACACCTGGGAGACTGAAAGCAGCCCCTTGCTCTGGGTCTGCAAACAGCAGCTGCCAACACGAGTGACACAGAGGGCGCCTTCAGTTTTTAATTCTGATGGTTTTATGAATTTTCAGTTAGCTACGTATCTGTTTCACAGACATGTGACTGGTATTCTCTGTGTTTACAAAGAGTACCAAAGAAGGTGAAAACAAATAATTTGCAACCCACTTAAGGCTAAGGAACATTTTCTGCAATGTTGGCAATAAAACCAAACAGCAAAAAAAGAAGTTTACCTTACCATCCTAGTTACTGTCATCCCAAGAGAAGCAACAGAGCATACAGGTAGCACAAATATTGTAGGAGTCCAGCCCACATGCAGGTGAGAGAGTCACAGCAGACAAATCCATTCTGCAAAGTCACAATGTCACCTCCAAATTCCTGGGGAAAAGGGAGCAAAGGTGGCTAGTTTTGCCTGATGAGATTTTAGCAAAAGCTGTAGTTTTGAAATTAGAAATCCAGGACCTGCTGATGTCAAAGCAGAGACCATGCAGTTCACGATAGGCTACTGCACAGATTAGCCATCAGACTCTAGTAATGCAAACCATGTAAGGACTTCAGTTTTAAAGCATGACAGGTTTTAATCTTAAATGCTGCTGTTGGATTTCTTTCAGAGAGAAAATGAGATTTTGTCATGACTCAGTTGGAATAGGTCACTAAGTTTTTGGGGATGCTCGTGATCTGGGTACAATGCTGTGAAAGAAAGATAGTGCATTCCTTAGTTACCCTTCCATGAGAGCGCAAGCCTGGGGAGAGACAGTGGGATAAATGCACACAAAAGGAAGGCTGGAGACCTCCAGATACGTTTCTTGGAAGCAGCGCTGCCCAGAGTCACAAAACAAGGACATGTAAACTGAAGTCTAATGGGACAAAGACCCTTCAGCATTTACCACCTTATGCTCAAAAATGCACGTGGCAGGACTCCAGATGGTGTACAAATGTGAAGAGAATTTGCCTGGACCTTTCCCTCAAGTGAATTCCCCAAGCAGCTTTTAAACTCGGAAAAGGCCAGGTTCATTACAATACAAACTCAACTGCTCACATTTGTGAATGGATACAGCACAAAGCTACTGATGGGACTGCAATCCCAGAAAGGGTAGAGCTAAGAAGATACAGAAAAAGGTAAACCTTTGGCAGGGCTAGTGAGTATTCAATCAAATTTGTGCTGTATTCTCAAATACCTTTAAGATTTCAACTGTCATTAAATTGAGTTGGGAATATTCTCCCAGCTACTTCTCAATGTCTCAATAGTAGGGTTGTGTTTTTTTAGACAAAATTTTCTTGCTTTAATTAAGCTCAAAATGTTGTTTCATGACTGGTTTTCAACTCCTGCCTTCCTTCCATTTTGCCTTTCTAAAGAGATCTTCCTCTAAGCAGCCTTCACCTCCACCTTGTAGGACTCTGGTAATTAGTTGGAGCTTCGCTAAGTTTATGAAAATCTTGTAAGTGAAGTCATTATAACAGAGTTTAGTGTCTCAGCCTCTTGCTTTCATTTGCAAAATTATGTGCTTGATAAAAGAAACAGATTTTTGACTATGTAATGGCTCTGGATACTTAAAAAATTGTCTCTAAATTGATCTCATAGGTAAATGTACAATACAGTCCCTCATTTAAGGAACATTGTGGGTAGAGAGTCCAGGCATAGAGTGAGACTAAGTACCATTCAGCTTACATACTGAAGTGCACACTGTCATCAATTTAGTTATCAGGCCCCAACTGCGGCTAAACTCATATATTTGCATCTTGTTACCGCTTTTTGTGGGTTCAAATTTTCCTTTTGCTTAAAAAAACACCAACACAGAATGATGTGCCTTCTCTAGTTTATTCAATAGTGATTCAGACATTTCAAGGTAAGTTGTGAATTTCAAAACTAAAGAAATCCAATGTTACAAATAAAAGCGCAAACAGGTCTCTAGAAACTACATCCTCAGCCCCATCCTATCAAAAGCCTCAGAAAGATAAATCCCTCTCAGGCAAACTGGGCATCTAACAATGCAGCTGTCTTTGTAGATTATTTAAAGTGAAATGCTTTGATAGAGTAGATAATAAACTGGTGCTGGAATGGGCACAGTGAGAACAAAAGAAAAACGGGGTATGTTTGCAATAACAGCCAGCTGATGGAAAAGCCAAACAAGTGCTGAGTGAGTTAGGGTCTGGCTGAGAGGTATAGCAGGTGTTAATGGGCTCCAATGACTGTAGGGATTTTTCAACCAAAAGGTATGAAAAAGTCCGGCCAGAATAGGGATATAGCCTGCTAAACTTCCACCTTAAACATCAGCTGATGTGGGAAGAAAATCAAAGTTCAGTTTATATTCCATAATGGAAGAGCAATTGAAAATTAATATATTTTAATTTCCAGTAATGTTATCCAAGGATATGTAATGGTGTTTAAATAAGAGAATCTGTAGACCAGGCTTCTTCATCTATCTTCATAAGAGGGTGAATGTTGGGAAACAAAGGTAATTAATCAGTGTATCTTCTAAAACCTGTTTATTTCACATGGGAATTGATTTTGGATTTGAAAGTTTTAGAATCCTTATGGCTAAATAAAATAACTCAATGCCACATTTGACGTATGCAAATGACAATTGTAGCTCTTTTTCTTTCATAAAATCATTTGCCAACAGGCTATGAATTTGAGTTTTTTCCCAAACCAATTTCATCATAATTTTAGCATAATCTTTGTCAGCTTGCCATGATGAGTATTCCTTGTTTATTTGTGCCATATGAATATTCATTCAAGTGTGCAATAATGTTTCCCTCTACTGATTTGGCAACAATCACATAAGCAAATAATTCATTGAATACATGTAATTTTTAAACAGATCTTTGATCTGGAGTCTACCAAGAGCATTGCAGCACTGAGAAAGTTTTTCACCCAGGCAGTCTCAAAAGTATTTGTGTTAGTGCATTTGATGTTTGGCTTTTGATAAAACTTTGTGAACCCGTCATCCTCAACTTGCCACCTGAGTGCTACAGCACAGACTGCAGTCACAGATTTGCATAACTGCTGAAGTTCGAACTACTGATTTAATAGTTTATTCATAGAGTGAATACCCTGCAATATACATAATTTAAGATTTTGTAAACCATCTTGTGGTGCCTATAGGATGGCTGTGTTAAGTGTTGCATGCTTATGTAACATGCAAATTTTCATCGAAAGCTCTTAAAAGCAAGGTTAACAAGGGGATTTCAAGATAATATAGCATAATGAGGATTATGTGTTGGTTGTGTTTAATGCTGATTATTTTAATTATCCAGTTTCCTGATAGGAAAAAAAAAAAAGGAGGATTTTCAAATGGAAATGGATTTCAGAAATGAGAACTCTTCACTTTTCCATTGATTTCTCACTATACTTCCATATTTCAGTTTATATTTTAAAACAAGGGAAAAACTAAAAGTACATTTGTGCGGAATATTTTTTCTGCTACCTTCACAATTTTATTTTATTTTTTTTATGTCTCACAGCCCACAAAGAAATCATAAGGTAAATGTGATGCTTTTCTTCTGACTTGATATTAACATGTGGAGACTGACTCTTATGGTAGTATTTTCAAGAACATTTTCTCTCTGAAAAAAGTGTTGATAAAAAGATGATAAAAGCAATCCATAGATATTGTAAAGGGCTAGTGAGGTTCAAGCTTTTCTTTGATAAAATTCTCAGGCAATATACTGTGAACTTCTCTGCAGTGATTCATTCTAGAGCTATTTTCCAGTTTACAGTTTTTCTGATCGTTTGAGTAGAATAAAACCTGGGAACAAAATAAAAATAAAGGAACAGAAAAACTTTCTCACCTTGGCTTACATTTAGTGTTCAGCAGACTGAGAAATTTATCATGCAACGGGAATGGTGGATTTTTATTTTCATAATTACTCTGTGTGTGATATTTCTAAAACAGGACATTTTGGATGTAAACCAAATGCATTACAGCTACTGCGTTATACATCTTTTGTTCACTTTGTTGGCTGTAAAAGGAGAAATCATTAAGCCTTGTGGACATGTTCATTGCTATACTCTGCAGCTAAAAGAGGGGCAATATGCATGGCTTGACTAACTATTTAACATGATTTACCTTTTACTTGGATTAATAGAGCATCTTGCTTAAACTCCTGCTCAATATCCCACTTTATTCTTAAAACAGGTGGCAACTGGTGCTCGAAGAATGCAGTAGGTCTGGAAATGGCAAACAGACATCTGCTATGTGTGGAAATGGAGGGAGGGGTGTGTGTGTCTGTATATATACACATACCTAAATATACACACATACACATAAAAATGTGCATTCATATATATGCATGTATTTGTACACACATGCATGGAGAACCAAAAATGCATGCATGTTCTAGATCTTCAAAATAACCCCCTAAATTAACCAGCTAACACATTCTGCTTAAGAGTTTTCTCTGATTTCATTGCTAATATTTCCACGTGGGTTCTTTGTTTTGAAAATAAACAAACAATTTCCTCTCTGAACCTCTCCCAACTACATTATCTTGCCAGACAAGACACATTTTCTCTTCTTTATTTTCCATTTCATGTTCTTTCTCAAAGAAGCACCTGTGTCTCCTTCTCCAAAATCGTAGGGCTCTGACAGCTGTCTACTCTGCAATGATTTTTTTTTTTCTTGAAATACAGCATTCCTGGCAGCGCAACACCCTGCACTGCAGCTGCTTTGAAGTTTTAAATTCTTCTCCACCCTCCACATCCATTAGTCACATTCTCTTCCCTGTAGTGGATCTCTCTAAGTTTATCTTGCTCACCATGATGAATTTACCCTGTGCTGGTTAAGGATGTACTCACAGAGTCAATTCATAAAACTATGCTAGGTATTTATTAAGAGCAATGATGGAGTGGTGCAATTGCACCTGCCTTTTAGCAGTGTGTACACAGACTTCAAATAATGCTTTCCTCAGACTTGGACTCACCAATTCCCATGCAGCTCAGTGGTTGATTTGAAAAATAGCTTGTAAGGGCTTGGATTTCTCACAGTTATTCTACTATTAGTATATCACTGTCGTACGTATGACACTAGTATAAAGCCACCTGTGAAGCAATATGTATTTTGTATCTTGCAATGGAGCAAATGGCCTTGAGACAGCATTTCAAAAGCATTATATTGACCTGTACAATTAGAGTAGTGTTTGCCAGATGATCTTCTAGATAATTAGCTTTGCTAGTTATCCCATCGATGCTCCTCTTTCCTATGAAGTAAAATGCCTTGGAGGGAAGTCTTTCATCAGCTTTGCAACAGAATCAGTGAACATTTGGGCAATATTTTGTGTTGTGGCATGTGAAGGAAAGGTGTCTTGGAGGAGCTGATTGTAAAATCTGATAAAATCTTGCCTGAAACTGTGGCATCCCACTTCTTTGCTGACAGGTAGAAAGCTCAATAAGCAATAGCACAAGTGCACTCCTGAACTTCATTTAGCCACCAATGTTTGAGCTTGGGCGTGGAGCAATTAGCGATGCCCAGACTCTTCACTTCGCCAAAAAGAAAGGGAAAACCCCCACCTATATGAAGTGGTCTGAGGCAATTCACTAAGGTTGGGAAGTGAATGACCTCCTCCCTGTTGTACCACATGATTGTACCAAAAGAGTTAGCAAGCTGACGGCCAGCTCACATGGATTTTTTTTTCTAAAAATAGAAATTATTATCTTTTACACAGCAGTTAATTCTTCAAAGCATGTGTTCAGAGCACTTAGTAAAACCTATTTCTGTGCAAATGATGTGAGACTTTCACAAAGTGATGAAAAAAAATGTTTTATTACGAAAGAAAGCTGAAGACTCTGTATACTTACAACTATAACAGAGTCTCCAGAATTTCATTTACTTAATTACTGTCAAGTAATATTTGAGCAGCCTTGAGTGTAGGGTAGGAACCAGAGATCATAATTGCCCTGGTTTGAGTGTGATACTTGCCATAACAATGATATTTAAACTGTGGAATATAAATGAGCAGAAGACTGATTTTGCAGAAGACGGGGATTAACAGTGATGAGGCCAAAAGTCCACATGACACAAGATTTTTTAGAGTAATGAGAATCAGTGAGATTTTTTTGAATTTTCAGGGGTGATTTTTATAGATCAGAGAGCTCCAGAGCTGTTAGAATTCAGTGTTGTTAAAGTATGAGATAAGGCACACCAGAAGAAATAACATGCTGGAATTTCTGGGTCCCTATAGCCGTCTAGAGAAAGAGCTGTCATTCACACAAGTCTAGTTTCCACTGGAATCATATTAAAAATTATTTTAAAGAATGTATTATCAAATATTTTTACATCATGTTTTATCTCATAAGTCATTGAAAGTTATTATGTCTAGTGCATCTAGTGTCCAGTCCAGGGCTTCTCAGTACAAGAGAGACATGGAGGTACTGGGGAGAGTTTTGCAAAGAGCCACTAAGATGATGGAGGGAAGTGGAGCATCTCACATATGAGAACATACTGGGAGAGTTGGGATCATGCAACCAGGAGAAGAGAAGGCTCACAGGGAGATCTCATCAACGCATATAAATACTTGAGGGGAGGGTGCCAAAAGGACAGAGCCAGGTCCTTTCCAGTGGTGCCCAAAGACAGAAGTGGAGGCAATGGGCAAAAAGTGAAACTTGGGAGATTCCCTCTGAACAGTAGGAAACAGTTTTCGCTGTGAGGATGCCCAAGCCCTGACACAGGTTGCCCAGAGAGGTTGTGGAGTCTCCATCCTTGGAGTTACTCAAAAACCTGAACACGGTCCTGGGAAGCCTGCTGTGGGCAACCCTGCTTGAGTTGGGGGGTTGGACCAGATGATCTCCAGAAACCCCTTCCAACTTCAACTATCCTGTAATTTATGTCCTTAAATGAATGCCAATGATTGAGTTTATCCTGCAGTCATTTGTATACACTATAATTAAAGGGATTTTCATTGAGATTTCTGGATGCATCTACCAAGTGACAAACAACTAGACAGAAAAAGCAGGCAGTGAAAATTAGGACATCACAGATCAAGAAACCTTAAATCACATTTTAGCAAAACCATTTGCATTTTTAGGTGTTGGAATTTTTTTAAATTCAATGTTCATCTGTATCTGTATATATATAAAACCACTGTTCATTAAAGATATTGGATCAAAAGTGAAATTCACACCAAGATTTTGATCTTGCCTGTTGATTTCACAAACTCAAACAAAGACCCAATATATCTCAGCAACTTTAAAAATCAGGAGCTCTTCCTCTGTGTTCATAAAGGATTCTGTGTAACCTTCTCCTGTGGACAGGAATGTCTAGTCTTGCTGCCAGCTGATCTTGGTCACATTCCTAATCAGATTTACAGTTCCTAAACACTGGGGAAAATTGTAACTCGATTCTTTCTTTCAATTACACTTTAAGGAGTGTTAAGGACACTAATTGTAGAAAGTGATCAAAAATTAGATAGACAAGCACAAAAAAAATTCATGAAGAAAATTATGCTATCGTGTTTTTACATGTTTTCTAGCTTACCTTATTAAAACAAACAAACCCCCAAAAATAATAACAAAAACCCAAACACCAAATGCAAAAGCTTTATTACTACCCATTGTTAAAACAATAAAGGAACGGAGGAGGGGTAATGTTTCTTTTTTTCCTAAGCTTTTTCAGTTACAGAAATCCTCCAGTCTCTGAGATTTTCATTTTTTTTTCAATCTCACAGTAGTTTACTGAACTATTACACTTTTTGCAAGTGATCTTCAAGTTTGATTTAAAAAATAATCACAATTCAGGTAAATGCCTAAGCCTAGTACTTCCCATTGACTTGCATCCAAGCCCTGTATGTTCCAGATATTACAACTGAGGTAGTAAAAAGCTTTCCCTCTCTGGAGGGAACAACTGAATGTTGGTGTATTGTGGTTTGTTAGCCAGCACCTTTGATTGTGTGTAGGGGCTCATGTGCCAGCACCTTTGAGGAGTTTGTTATGGAAATTTTTGACATGTAGTGTATGAAATTAAGGGCTTATTAGCCATTGCTCTCAGGGAAGTGTGTTCTAAGAATTTAAGGGCTTGTTAGCCAACACCTTTTCAGTCTAAATAGTGGGCTGGTTGCCAACGTTATGGCAACTGTACAATAAAACATAAGAGTTCCCAGACACGTGTCCCCTTAACACCACAGTACTCTGCTTGGAAACCTTTTCAAATTCGTTATGCTGAGGGGAGGTGGTGATGCAGCAACAGCAGATGTCTTGTTGGATGCCTGGACACCCATTAGGAGGCAGAGCTGGGGCCACTCTTTCTGTGCCCTGTCCTCCCTGCATGCGTGGGGGGGCTGCCCTGAGGAGAGACAAAGAAGGCTTCTCTTGGGGAAAGCTTCAGTGAGGGGTAAACTCAAACAAGCCTGGGACTGTGGGTGTGCTGGGAGGCAAAATTGTCCTACAGGCAGCAATACAGGCCAAGAAGGATGCAGTCTGCTCAGGATGCTGCACTTCTGAAGGACACTATAGGGTTGGGCCTATTGCTCCAGGTATCACAGTCGTCCTCCAACTGGCTTGGTGGTGCCAGAAGACCAGTGCTTGTAGATCGAATCTTGGTTTTTGCTGTAGATTTAAAGTCACCAGGATGAAGATGGTCTGAGTTATCAGGTAAGAGACAAATGCATTGCTGTCTGTCTGCAAGAGCTGAAGGGCTGTGACCAAAAGAAACAGAGCTGAGAGATGAACCCCCGTGTCTGCAGAGACGCCCAGACATCTGCTCCAGCCCACGTTTCCCACTCACTGCTGCAGATCTCATCCAGCTTCTGCATGCTTCAGTCCCTCAGGTGCCGCGTGGCCACTCCTAGGCACAAAACTCTGTCAGCCCCTGTTCCCCAGCAGGCTCCCAGCAGTGCAGCCCCTGGCCCTGCCCTCTTCCCCCTCAACTGGGATGACCCCTGGAACCACCAGTAGCTCAGGGGGTGGAAATGACCAAGGTGGCCACCAAGTCCACCTACATGGGCAGGGCTGTCAAAGGGAAGCCGAGGCCCAGCATGATGAAGCTGAGGCTTAGAGCCCGAGGGCAGCACCTCGCTGTTGGTGCAGGAGCAGGGACGGGGGGCCAGGTTGCCCAAAGAGGGACCCAGAGGCTGGGGCTCACCAATGAGCCTAATGGGTGCCACTTGCACGGTGGCCTCAGGGTCCTTGAGGTATATCAGGCCCTGATGGAGGCACTGTTCAGCCCTGCTCCTGTCCTTTCCCAGCTGGAGAGAGCACAAGGACTTGGGCTCTCAGAGTCAGAGAGCCCCCCAGTAGGCTGCAGCAGTCCCTCCTGCAGCACTCACTGTTGCTGAGAGCCCTCTCTCCACTGGGTGCAGGGAAGGGAGAGGGGCCTGGAAATGAGCCCCTGGGGCTCTGTTCTTGGAGGACAGAAACTGGGGTGCAGCTCCAGGCTGTGGGCTCTGGGCTGCAGCAGGACAGGCAAGGTCCAGCTGCAGAGCTCACACCCCGGGCTTTTGGTGTGGGACAACCCTCACCCAGCCTGTACCCTGGGGCTTGTCCTTGCCAAGCATTTGCTAATACTCCATGTCTGCTGTGTCTGCACCAGGTCCTTGAGCTCCCTCCACTTGAGCTCTGTAGCAACAAGGAACACTTCTTTGGTAGCCTGCATAGCAGCAGAAGCTGTGAGATAGCACCATGACTGGAAAAGGAGACCTCTTGGCTTTGTTTCTGGGGTGATCCTTCTCTTAGGAAGCTGGTACATGTCCTCACCAAAGCATCTGGGGGTCTCTTGGGGACAGCCCTGGGGGACAGGGACTGAGGCTGGAAGCCCTGGCCTCCAAACATGCCAGGTACAGCACAGAAGCCTGTGGGGCTGTCCCTGTTCAGGCTTTGGTGGCCACAGGCTGCTGACAAGCCCCACTGGAGCCACAGGGCAGGTGTTGGAAATGGCCGTGCCAGCTTCTCCATCCCTATTCGTGCTGCTTCTGCAGGGACCTTTCCTAACGCAGGCCGGCGCACAAGGAAAGGACGCGGACCCGCCTGTGGGTTCTTGCTCACTCTGCTTGAATCTTGTGAAGCAGGCGCAGCAGCTTTATTGAGGCAACCTTAGGCAGAAGCAAGACTACCTAAGATGCAAGCAAACCCACAGGGGACAAGCTAATCCAGAGGAAGGTACAAGGTATGGGACTTATATAGGGTAGGTTGAGGAACATTCTAGAACTTGGACATATTAGGAGAGCATGGGACGGACTTAAGACTTACAAGGAAAAAGTAGGAGGAAATATTACAATGAATAGGTGGGGACAACCCAAATAAGGAAAATGCTGCATTGCACCAAACTGCAGCCAATCATGAATTTACAATAAACTCCAATTAAAACTGAGG
>VXAY01002363.1:3017-15534 GCA_013399855.1 Oxyruncus cristatus
AATCTGTTTGCTCATTTTTGGATCCTCCCAAACATATGAGCAAATCATATTTTTCCACCACACAGCTCTGCTTCGTGTTTGAGACTTTGCTATTACTCTACCAAGAAATGGAAGGCTCAGCACACTTTTTTCACTGCTTTTCCACCTCCCTAGGTGCATGGTCTCTACCGCACAACTGGTGCTAGTTTTGAGAAAGCGCAGCAGGAGTTTGCAACAGGAGTGATGTCCAACAAAACTGTACAAATTGCTGCAGCCAATGCCGCATCAACAGCAGCAACCAGTGGAGCTAAGAATGTGTTCAGGGGTAACTGAATGTAGAGAAATATAAAAAGTCATGACGGTTCTCTTCCATTGTACTTTATTTTCCAGTCACTTATTATATTCCCTAAAAACATATATCAAAATACACACAGCATGTTTGTTTCTTCTGCAGCAGTGCATAGGTAAAATGGGAAATGTTTGGTTTATTTTATAATAAATTTATTTCTTTTAAAAAGATAACCATTCTCTGTGCTTCTTTAAAATGTTGCATTTCGGAATATAAAACTTTCCTTATTTAGGGAAGATAAATAATTTCAACAATTGGTCTGAGAATGAATTGTGGTATATAACGATCAAATAAATATATTAAGAATTTGGAGGGGTTTTTAGTGGTTCACTCTGGTATTTTTTTTTAACTTCAGGAAAGGACTTTGGATACTTTTTTTTTTTTTCGTAAGAACTGTTTTCCCTATTTCTGCTATAAGTGGGGGAGACAGAGATGTAGAAGTTTAGGTTTGGCTACTGCTTTTGCAATTTCAGCAGCTGCTGGAGGACAAATACAAGTAGGATAGATATAAATTATGTTGGGTTTATTTTTAAGATAAATCTTTTGATATAAACCTGTAAGTTTGCATGAATACTGTTATCTGATCTTGTTTAAATGGTGTTTAGGTCCAGAATTTGCCCGTGTTGCATTATAGTGTTTGTATCTATTTTCATGGAGTATTCTCTATCTGTGAGAAATTAGTATGGTGCAGAAATGTTCTCTGTAATAGAATGTGTACTGCAGTCTATAGTTTAAGGAAGTTAACTGATGGTTTCAATCACAGAGCTAAATGATTATATATTTACTAGTTTTAATTTCAGTATTCATGTCTTGGGGTAGTCATTTTGTTGGAAAAGAAAAAAAATTGACCTTTAGAACCCTAGTTTCATGCCACCCTTCCCTCTTAGAAGCAGTGGTATTTTTGTTGTGTTTGGGATGCGTAGATTTGTGTTTAACAGTGGTACTAAATCTCTAGCCTTATCAGTCACAACGTACACTGCTTGTCCAAAAATCTAAATATACAGTATTTAATTTTCTAAAATAAAGCTTTTTAAGCAATGGCATTTAACAGATACATGCATTCATTTTAACATAACTCAGCCATTTCTGTGATTTGATTTAAGCTGGGGGTAAAAAAAGTTTTTAAACTATTTTGAGTTTGAAAAGTGAGAAATCTTCATCTTTCACAAAGTTAATTTTAGCTTGTTGAACTGGAGGCCTAAGAGGTTAAATTGGTGCTGTGGAACTGAACAGTCCATAATGGTGCATACTATCAAAATATTCTAGAATTCAATCAGGTCTTACTATAAACAACATTTCTCTCCTTCAAAGGCTATTTGATATTCTTGGATTGCCTCATGAGTCTTATGCACAATAGTTAGGCATTTTTTTAAACTCTGTTTTAGAAAATTAAAACAGGAAGGGACCACATCCCACAACCTGTATAAGTACACACTGTAGCTGAAAGGAATTCAGCTCTTAGGGTGAATTACCTTTAGTAAGACTGAGCATAAAATTCATGTTCTGAATGTGAACAGACTTTCATAGATTAATTCTTTTTCACTGCAGTGTATTTATAATAGCATAAGAGTATTACAAAAAAGAAAACCTTTAGCTTAATCCCCCAGTCAGGACTGTACTGTTACCATGAAGTCCTTATTAGTATCCTTTCTTTTACCAGTTTCTTTAAATCCATCTTGAATTTGGATAAATATAGTAGTTTCACCTATGCTGAAGTTCATATTAATGAATATACTTGCTTCTAAATATTCTCTTCATCATGAAGTTAAAAGTAATTTAAATATTCTATGCAATAGGGACTCTAAAATTCTGTGCTAGTGGACATGCTATCATTGAACTTAAATTTGTGTGGAATGTTATTAAATACTTTCCAGGCAGAAGCCACAATTTTCTCGAGATCAGACATCACACCTCTAAGAGCTGTATATCGGAATTATTCTTTTCATAATCTTTTTAAATTAACTTGAAGGTTGTATCTAGGAACTCTACTATGGATTACTTTTAAATTTAAGCAATTCTCCTGGATATCTCTTGGCTATGAATCCTAGGGACATCATCCTTGCAATTTAAGATTATATTATGGAAGAAACATTAGGAATAAAACCTGAATTTGACAGGTAGATTCCCCCCCCCCCTGCAAATGTTTACCCGCTCTTTGGGAAAACATATTTAATGCTCTATATATAGGGATTGTTGATCTGTAATGTCATGGGTTGAATGTACAGATTTTAACCTCCTAAGTGAAATTCAAGGTTCAGTTACACATGAATTATTTAAACCAGAAATCTCTGATGCTTTGCAGCCCAAAAGTGAGGGAGAAGTTTGAGTTTAGCTTTGACAACAGAAGGCTGATCTTTGTTAGAATATTTTGTACCCAACAAAACTAGATTTTACAGCCTCTTATTAATCAGAATATGGTGCCCACTTAAGTTGTCATTTTGTAGTATTGTGGAAAACTGAGTACAAAGTTTATCACTGGAATGTCTGTAGTCATTGATCTGTAATTTAGGAGTTGGTTTTATTTATCTAGGGGATGTTTGTATATTTTGTAAATTACTAACAATGCTCTGCCATCCTGGTGAATGTCATAGTTCTCTACAAATGCACTTCTGTTCCTCTGTTGCATGTCTGAGTAGTTCAGAAGCTCTGTCTATTTATTGTATTAACACAGTGTCATAGAATAAAAAAATATTTCCTTTTTCTGGATATTTGCCCTGTATAGTTTTGAACAATATAGAGATTTTTCTTTTAAAGGTCAGGATAACATGCAGAGTGGCTGATCTATGTACAAGTGCTCTCTGACACATGGTGTGTGTCTCAGTTTAATGAGACAGAAGTGTTTTGCTAAAGAGGATGAGTTAGGAGGAAGACCAAAACTCCTCCCTCTAAGCCATTGTAAATCTGAAATTAAGAGGCTCCAATTGAGAAAGTGTGGAGAAAGGACAAATAACAGCCCTTTATTAAAGGATATATGTGTATTGGCAGAACAACAAAAGAACACAAAAAACCCCCAACTGAACAATAATCCTATACCCAAAAATCCCTTTCAATGAAAAGTAAACAGTTCAGTTTGCGCTTCTTGGTGTAATTCTAACCACAGTCAGCAGGGGGCGCTGTTGGATCACTGAAGGTGCAGAGCCTACAGTGCTCAGTGTTGGCCAGAAGGGGGCACTGTTGGGCTCTGGCAGTCGCCACGTGGGGACCCTGTATATGCTGGAGAAGCCGAAAATTGAGATCTTCCCTCCCCCTCACCGGGAAGGGGAAAAATGAGAAAGAAGGGTTCTTCCCAAAGGGAACTCACGCTGTCTGTGGCTGGCCATGTGACTTCCCCTTCCTTTGTCGATGTACACAAAAACCACTGCAAAAAACACAGGAGAGGAAGAGGGAAAGAAATAATTTTTTTCCCAAATAATTCTGATGAAGTCCAACAGGTCTGCAGAAACAGGGTGCAGGCAAACCAGGGCCAGAAAAAAACCCAGCCAGGCGGTCAGACTGAGAACAAAGCAACCTTGGAACTTTTCCAACCCACACCTTGCCTCAGTTAAGGCAACAACGAAGTGTGTCATTTCCCAGGAGAGGGAAAAGAAAAGAAAAAGACACTCCTCGCCCCTCCCCACAGACTTTCCAGGGCCATCAGCCTGGAATGTCAAATCTGCTGGCCAGTTCTTTTGTTTAGTCAAATACCCAAGGCAAAACCAACCTGCCCATTCAACATCCCTCCCACACAGTGGGGCAGGGGGAAGGGAAAAAATTCTCTGCTTATTTTTTTTAGAACAACTGAACCTATGACAGTGTGATTCTTGGGGAATCCTGCATGGGGCCAGGAGTTGGACTCGATGATCCTGATGGGTCCCTTCCAATTCAGCATATTCTATGATTCTATTTCTCACTTGGTTTTTATAATTCATAGAATGATAGAATATCCTGAATTGGATATGTACCTGAGACCGTTGTCCAAATGCTTTTTAAACTCTGGCAACCTTAGTGCTGTGACCATTTCCCTGGGGAGCCTGTTTCAGTGCCCAACCACCCTCTGGGTGAAGAACCTTTTCCTAATCTCCAACCCAAACCTTCCCTGACACAGCTTCATGCTCTTCCCTTGGGACCTGTCACTGGTCACCAGAGAGCAGATTGGTATCTGCCCCTTGGCTTCCCCTCATGAGGAAGCTGTAGACTGCTATAAGGTCTCCCCTCAGTCTCCTCTAGGCTGAACAGAACAAGTCACCTCAGCTGTTCCTCATAAGGCTTCCCCTCTAGACCCTTCACCATCTTCATTGCCCTCCTTTGGACTCTCTCTTATAGTTTAATATCTTTCTTATATTGTGGTGCCCAAAACTGCACATAGTACTTGAAGTGGGGCCACACCAGTGCAGAATAGAGCAGGACAATCACCTCCCTTGACCAGCTGACACCCCAGGACATGGTTGGCCCTTTTGGCTGCTAGGGCACACTGCTGACTCATATTCAACTTGCCATCAATCAGAACCCCCATATCCCTTTCCATGGGGCAGCTCTCCAGCGTCTCGTTCCCCAGTCTATACGTGTATCCAGGATTACTCTGTTCCAGGTGCAGAATCTAGCACTTGCCTTTGTACTTGCCTTCTAGTCTCGAAGGAACTATCTAGAAATGTTTGTGTCAGAAGTCCCAGTGGAGATGGGGCCTGCATCTAATGAAGGCACTCAACATTCTTCAGCTCCACTGTGTAGGGTATAAAAAAAACACCAACATGGTACTTCTGTTATTGTACCAGATTATCCTTACACATGAGAAGGGAAATACTGTCCACTTGGATTTTTTAGTTGTTACTTTATTGAAGACATGGTTCTAAAAATCTCTGAGTTCTTATTAGACAGTCATTATTCTCTCGGGTTCTTCAGTATTTTTGCAGTTGATTTGTTTCTCTGGATGTTAAAGTTTTTCCTTTTTTTCAAATGATTTTGCTCTCTGTGCATTTAGTCCTCCCTCTAAATTGTATCAAAACTCCAGTAAACAATCTTCTCTGGTGGGAAAAATAAGATCCTTTTTCCTCTCTTCATCCTTGTCCCATAATGGTATTTTTTCTCCTTTAACCTTGCCTTTCCTACTATTCCTAATTCTGAAATCGCATCATCTCATTCTTTGGTCCTCAAATATAACCAAAACTGTTATGACAAACTTTGAAAATACTAAATAATTCTTTCTACTAGACATTTTGAAATTAATCCTTTTAGTTCAGTTCTCCATCAAAATAGTATTTTACTCACACTTATTTTCTCAGCTACATAATTGTCCCTGTTCTCTAGTTTGTCCTCACTGGTATAAAAGATGAATGTCTGCAGAACACTGTATCCAGCTCTGAGGAATTCCCAGTGAAGCTGGCAAACTGCAAAGAATTAAAAGAGATGAAGAGACGTTTGGTACAATTATTACTATTGTTATCCCAAAACTAAATGTTTATTGAATGGGACCAGAGGAGGGGAGGGGCAGCCTCTTCCCTCAAAAGTTCCTCCACAGATGGCACTGGCTTCTCCGATGAAATCCCAGGCAGACCGGGCAGTGGGCAGGGCAGGGAGTGAGGGAAATGGAGGCGAGCTGGGGCCAAGGCAACCAGGCAACTTGGCTGAAAACAAAGATGAAAACCTGGAGCTTTTTTCTCTCCACACACACCCTCCCTGAGTTCCTGACAAAAGTAAGAAGAGAAACAGTTTCCCCAGGAGCAAAACTCACCTCCTGGACACAGTCTTCTGAGTCAATTAGCTTGGAATGTGAGGTTAGCTCTTTTGTGTGTGTGAATCACTCTAGCCATGACCTCCCCCTCCCTCTTTAACACTTTTCTTTCACAGTGGGACAGGGAAAAAATTCCCAGTCATGTTTTTTTCTTTGAAACAAGCAAACCTATGACATTATATAATAGTGTCCCATTGCTAGGGGACGGCGGCAGGGCTGCCGCTGTCTGGCGTTCGGCGTGTACACGCAGATGAGCTGCCATTCCATGCCCGTTGTGTGTCTGTGGATGAGCCGCTGTTGTGCGTCCGTCCCAGGACAGGAGAGGGGCCACTGTCATCTTGTGCGTGCCGTCACAGGCGGGACAGGGAGCCCAAATGTTGATCCCGTCAAGCAACAGTTGCAGAAGCTCGACTTCTGCTGCCGCCGTCCCATTTTATGCCCCAGCCTGAGAATTGTGAGGATTATGAGGAATTGGTGGATGAGGATTACACTGAGGGTGATGAGAAGGATTTGGATGTTTCTCCCCTTGTGGAGAAGCGATGGCTGCGTGGTGATGCAGGGACAATAGGGTGGGTGAAATGCCAGGAGCAGGCCTTGGGTGCGGGCGATTGGAAGGTGGTTAACGCCTGCCCAGTAATTTATCATCCCCGACAATCCCCTCAGTATCAGAATTTGCCATATGAAGTAATTAAAGATATTCGGCAAATAGCTAAGGAAAGTGGAATTTCATCTCCCCATGTTCTTACATTCTTACATCTCTTTTACACCTTATGGTTGGCATGCTCTGTTTAAAATGGTTTTATCGACAACTCAATTTAGTGTGTGGCTTACAGATTTTAAGGAAAACTGTAAGGCTTATATTGTTGAAAATCCGCAAGTGGGAGCTACTTATGCGCAGCTAACGGGGGAGGAAGCTTATGCAACCCTGGGGACCCAAGTAAATTATCCTTGGAAGATTTATGAGCTTATTGCAAAGTTTGTAGTGCAAACTTTTAGAAAACTTCCTAGTGCTGATAGGAACATGAATATGTTGTTTGCTAAAGTGTTGCAGGGACCTAATGAGACATACACACAATTTTTAGATCAGTTGCAAGCCATTTTGACTAGGCAGATAGACAATGAAGACGCAAGGGAATTGCTTTTTAAGCAATTAGTTTACGAGAATGCAAATAGTGATTGTAAACAAGCGTTACAAGCAATTCCCAAGCGGGATAGTTGTACTGTTGCGGAGATGGTCCAGGCATGTCAGGACGTAAGTACAACTGGCTGTCATACTGCCTCTTTAGCTACAGCATTAGCAGCGCAGCTACATGTGCCGAGAAAAGCGGGGGCTCAGGTTAGATGTTACAGATGCGGGGCACTTGATCATTTTAAATAAAACTGCCCAAAGAATCTTCCTCCAGGGAATTGCCCCATATGTGGGCGATGCCGGCATTGGGCGAGTGATTGTAGATTTCGAGCCGCCTGTAGAAAGGAATCTACGTATCAGGGAAACTCCCGAGGGGGGACAAATTTACTCCCCCCTACCAGTGAAGGAAATCTGAGCCCAAACGCTTGGCAAGTGAGCTCATCACAGCTACAGCCAACAGTACCAGCTTGGAATTGGCCTCCAGCTAGCCAGTAACATTGACATCTACTGAAGTGACCTTAGTACCCACAGGGGTTTGGGGGCCTTTAGGGTCTGGAGTCCATGCACTCTTAATTGGCCGTTCTTCTACAACTAAGTTGGGGTTATTTGTTTTGCCAGGAGTCATTGACTCCGATTCATACAATGAAATACAAATAATGGTCTGGACTCCCATACCACCTTGTTATATCCCTAGAGGACAACAGCTTGCCCAACTAATTCCTTTTTATAGTGGGGCAAAGAGGTAGTAAAGTTTTTGGAAATACAGGAAAACCACAGATCTTTTGGACAAAAGCAATTTCTGCTTCTCAGCCCATGATGACATGTATCGATGGGCATAAGTTTAATGGGTTAGTGGATACTGGTGCTGACGTGTCTATCATTAAAGATACTGAATGGCCTTTAGATTGGCCTACAATTTTCCCTGCATCAACTATCGTGGGGGTAGGTGGCATGCAAAGGTCTAAGCAAAGTGCACATCTACGCACGATAGTCGGGCCAGAAGGGCAAACCGCTCAGATTGTTCCCTTTGTGGCCCCAATTCCTTGTACTTTGTGGGGACGAGATGTTTTAGGACAGTTTGGCACCACTGTACAAATAACATCAGAGAAGAATCAGGTTTTTCCACAGGAGTCATTGAGATGCCGTTTCAGAGACCCACTAAATTAAGGTGGAAAACAGATACACCTATTTAGGTAAAACAATGGCCCCTGAAAAAGGAACGGCTGTTGCAGCTACAGAATTTGGTCCAAGAACAACTCGAATTGGGACATATAGTACCAACATCTAGTCCCTGGAATACTCCTGTGTTTTGTATTCCGAAGAAAAGTGGTAAATGGTGCATGTTACAAGATCTGAGAGCAGTTAATGAAGTGATTGAACTGATGGGAATCTTACAACCAGGACTCCCTTCACCTTCAATGTTGCCTGCAGGATGGCCTCTACTTGTAATTGATTTAAAGGACTGTTTCTGTACCATCTTTTTACATCCTGAAGATGCTCCTCATTTTGCTTTTTCCATTCCTAGTACAAATCACGCAGAGCCAATGCAAAGATATCATTGGGTAGTTTTACCGCAGGGGATGAGAAACAGTCTGATGATATGTCAGACAGTAGTGGTCAAAATTATCCAACCTTTAACCATCAAGGTAACAGACACTATATCTTTGAATGATTTATAGCGATTACTGGGAGTCGTGAACTGACTACGACCTATATTAGGAATAACCACTGAAGAGTTACATCCTTTGTTTAATTTGCTAAAGGGCGATCCTGCTTTGTCCTCAAAATGGATCTTGACAATTGTGCTTGCAGGTCATCGAGAACAAACAGGGCAGGCGACGACATCTAGACCTGCCTATCTATCTAGCCCTTATAGCAAGTAAGTTTCAGCTGTTTGCAGTCCTGTTTCAGTGGGATCAGTCAGAACCTGATCGACTGAAGATTTTAGAATGGCTGTTTTTATCTCACTCTCCACCTAAGGCAGTATGGACAATTAATGATATGTTTGCAAGACTTATCATTAAAGGTCAAGAATGGCTATAGACCATGGACGGACAAGACCCAGAAGTAATCTACGTCCCAGCGACCAAAGAGAATTTGAACTGGTTTCTCTCTGAGGACCCAGAATTTCAAACAGCACTTGCAGATTACAAGGGTGATCTATCTGTTCATTTCCCCAAACATCGCCTGTGGGCTGAGATAGGTAACCTGCCTTTAAGAGCTACACATCGCTGCCAGATCCAACCAGTAGCAGGTGTGACCACCTTCACAGATGCTTCTGGACGATCGAAGAAGGCGGTAGTAACGTGGGTTAATCCTATCACAAATGAATGGGACAGTAAGGTACAGACCATGAGCCAAGGGTCTGTACAAGTACTGGAGTTGGCTGCTATTCGTATGTCTTTTGAGCTGTTCCATGATGAACCATTGAACATAGTTACTGATTCCTCCTATGCCACAGGATTAGTTTCACGTTTAGAGGTTTCTTTTCTCCGTGAAGTATCTAACCCTTTTTTGTTTGCAGAATTGCACATGTTGTGGTACTTGATTAATCATAGATGGTTTGACTTTTATATTTTACATATTCGTTCCCATACGGAGCTTCCTGGGCCTATCACAGAGGGAAATCAATGAACAGACACTGATGCTATGACAGCTGTTATTCCCAAAACCTTAGAACAAGTCAAATTATCTCACTCCTTTTTTTCATCAGAATGCTCGCTCATTAAAGCGACAATTCCAATTAACTATGAATCAAGCCTGAGGAATTATCATGTCTTGTCCTGATTGTCATCAGTATACTCCTATGCCATTGAAAGAGGGGGTTAACCCCAGAGGTTTAACAGCAAATGAAATATGGCAAACCAATGTTACACATACCTCAGAATTCAGTAGGTTGAAATATGTTCATGTTACTGTTGACACTCACTCCAGGTATATTTACGCTACAACACATACTGGAGAAAGGGCAAGAGATGTAATGCGACATTGGTTGGCTTGTTTTGCAGTTTTAGGAGTACCGAAATTAATAGAAACAGATAATGGTCCTGCGTATTGCTCAGTAAGGATTAAAACTTTCCTTACAGATTGGGGAATATCACATACCACAGGTATTCCTCATTCACCCACTGGACAGGCAATTGTTGAAAGGGCACACCGAACACTTAAAGAAATGCTAAACAAAACAAAAGAAAGGGGAATCCACCCAGAGTCCACAGGAGCCCCTGTGGAAGGCATTATATGTACTAAATTTTTTGAATTGTGATGAGACAGGGTACAGTGGATACGAACGCCAGCATGAATCCAAAGTGTTATCTTCCCCCAAGCCACTGGTCATGGTAAAAGATTTAGTATCAGGACAATGGAATGGGCCGGTGGACCTTGTGATGTGAGGAAGAGGATATGCGTGTGTATCCACAGGTATCCAGTTGCAGTGGGTTCTCTCTCAGTGTGAGGCCTTACATTGCTTCATCATCAAGCCACATAGATATATCACATGATACACCAATGATCACCTCTTTGTTAATTCAGGTGAAACATTCATCAGGCACACCAACTGATGTATCGGAAACCAATGAGATAGGAAACTAAGCATTGTTGCTAAATATTTTATGATAAAAATGTATAGAAATAAAGTTTTTAAGCTTGTGTGTTTGAAGGTTTGAATGGGCAGCCGCTGAATGTGTGTGGATGTGTGTTGTGTATGTTTGGATTAGTACGAATGTGACATTTTTAACTTATTTATTTATTTTAAGATAAAATTATATTTTTCTTTAAAAAAAAGGTTAAATATGTTCAATTCTAATTATATATAATCTGCAGATTTAAAGTAATTTATAAATCTTAGTTTCCTCAGATCTAATATTATAACTCTTGGTTTCCTTACATTTAATATTGTAACTCTTAGTCTCTTATAAGGATGGACAGTTTTAATGAAGATGTTAAAGACAAGTTCTTGATTCAATAAACGTTTATAATAAGGCTGTTTTAAAGCTTAAGTTCTAAGTTGTATTGTTGTATGATTTTAATTTTGTTTTAATTAATAAAAGCAGGGGATGTGTGGGGTTATGAGCGAGATAATACGGGATGCTTGTTGTGTAAGGGTCACGGTGCACACTGGGAGTTGAAGTCCTGATGGAAGCCCGTGAGAGGATGACCAATTATATGTGTCCCGGGAAGAAGCTTTGAAGTGATTAGATGGGGCTGTGCTCACTCCCCCCACATTTTGTAACCGCGCTTTTTGAATATAGGAACTTGTTCAGTTTTAAATAAATCAGTCTCTCCATCTTCACTATCCAGGAGAGTTGTGTTTTTATTCACTGCTACACCGAGGCTAAGATAGTATTCAGCTGCACCTAAACCCTTCTCTGAGAATGAGTTTAGAAAGCAAGGGAGTCCTTTCTGCACCTCATGACTCACCAGCAAGGCTTTTTAATAACTTTGTCTAAGCCTTCCACTCTCCTGTGACAGGGTGGACATACTTCAAAAAAAGAAATCTTGAAGGAGCAGGAGCAGGCTGTCCCTATGTGCCGAAAGATGAACCAGCAGGGAAGACAACCAACCTGGCTGGGCAGGGAGCTTTTGCAGGAACTCAGGGAAAGAAAGAGGGTTTATCACCTTTGGAAAAAGGGACAGGCAACTCAGGAAGTGTTTAAGGATGTCGTTAGGTCATGCAGAAAGGAGATTAGAAAGGCAAAATATTAGAAAGGCAAAAGATCAATTAGAACTTAATCTGACCACTTCCGTACAGGATAAGAAAAAGTGTTTTTATAAATACATTAATAGCAAAATGAGGGGCAAGGAAAACCTCCATTCTTTATTGGACACGGGGGGGAGGTCCCAGATGACTGGAAGTTGGCCAACATAACGCCCATCCATAAGAAGGGCCTGAAGGAGGATCCATGAAATTACAGGCCTGTCGGCCTGACCTCAGTGCCCAGCAAGGTTAGGGAGCAGATCATCTTGAGTGCAATCACACAGCACCTATAGGACAGATGGGGGATCAGACCCAGACAGCATGGAGGGGCAGGTCCTGCCTGACCAACCTTATCTCCTTTTATGACTAGGTGACCCACCAGGTGGATGAGGGGAAGGCTGTGGATGTGGCCTATCTGGACTTCAGCAAAGCCTTCGACACCATCTCCCATGATATACTCCTGGAAAAGTTGCCAGCCTANGGATAAACTGGCAGCCTATGGCTTGGACAGGTGCACTCTCCCCTGGGTTAAGAACTGGCTGGAGGGCCGAGCCCAGAGAGTGCTGGTGAACAGTGCTGCATCCAGTTGGCAGCCAGTGACTAGTGGTGCCCCCCAGGGGTCAGTGTTGAGTCGAGTCCTGTTCAATATCTTTATTG
>VXAY01002364.1:948-20905 GCA_013399855.1 Oxyruncus cristatus
ATGGCCGGGCGGCGCCTCTCTTTTAGGGGGCACCCTCCCCGCCAGTCCCTGCGGTTGCCTGCGCCTTCCCCTGGGAGGAAGTAGGGCCGCTCTGAAATGCGGTAGGAGGGCGGCGGGAGTCGGCGCCGTGTCCGGCGGCGCTGCTGCCTCTCTATGAGTGTCTGTGTGTGTAGCAGGGGGGACCCAGTGAGCCTGCTTTCCCTTTCCGCCGTGCGGGTTGTGCTGTGTCGTCCCATCCCCTCCCCTCCCCTCCCCCCCATTTCGGCCCTTGCGTGCAGGAAGCTGGGCCCGGTGCCGGAGGGTAGCATGTCGCCTGGCGAGGTTCCGTGCCCTCGGGAGGGCGTAGCGCCGTGGTGCCCTTACTGCAAGCTGAAGGAAGAATGATGAATAATTACTGGGGTTTTTTTTGTTTTGTTTTATAATGCTAATAATTATTGAATCTTTGAAAACTCATTAACCACTTTCTAACCGGCAAAACTGCCTGTGAAGTGCGAAATCCAGTATTGCATTTCAGGCTTGTTTTATCTTCAGTTGAATGTCTTTTATACTGCACTTGTGGACTTTTCTGTAACAGATTTCCGGGGGCGGGAGGCAGGGTAACTTTTCATATTTTAAGGTGTGTGCGCAAAGCTGACTACATTGTTTCTGTTTTTCCTTATGTTTCTTGAACAATCAGTGAGTATCTTTGTTTGGAAGGAGAACTTTGTTCTTCTACAGCATCCACACCTGCAGAAGTGATGCTGTGCGTACTGACACACACCACACCACACGCCCCCCTGACCTAGGCTGTCCTACAGAAGGAGTAAAAGTCACTTAAATAGGAACCACTGTGAGTTAGGCTTTAGTGTTGAGAAAGGTCTGATGGCTGAACTGACTGTACTCTGATCAACAGTGGGAAATATGCTGCAATTGCCAGAGAATTTCCTACACTAAGGCTTCTTCCAGCACTAACACTGCTTGGGTTGAAGTGGCTGTAGTGTAGCTGAGGAGCTTATTTATGAAAGTCTCATGGAAAGAACCGAGTTTCTTTATTTGAGGACAACAGTGTTCTGTCTTAGAAAAAAATAAGCCAACCCTTCTTAATCCTAAGTTAAACATTGTTTTTTTAAAAAGAACTTTTTTGTATTGACATGCTTTCTTGCTTAGCATCCTCATTTGTTTTCAGCCCTCATTCCAGGGTCTCTCAAAGGGTGTAGCTCATGGCTAGGCTTCACGAACGAAGATTTGGGAAGAGCTCTACCCACGTTTGTTGCAAGCGCGTTGGTGGCTAAAGAGGCCAATATGAGATAGGCAAGTCCGGTTGCAAAAGGCACAGCAGAAAGACTCCTTAGATGGTATATTCTGCAAGGCACGATTCTTTCTGCATTGTCTTTTCTCCTCAAGGGTGATCCTGTGTGCTTTCTCCAAAGCATCAGCAGCATTGTAGATGGTGTGTCTCTACATAGGTGGCTAAACCCCCAGTGTAAACTTTGTAGCAGAGGTGACTCTTCTTCGTTTATCTTCTCCAGGCTTGAGCTGTTATCTGCATTTTCCAAGGCACTATAATTGCTTATCTAGATAAGCATAAGTATTGATAGACTCTGGGATTGGGTAGCTAAATAGCTTTGAAATTATATATGCACCTGAGTTGCTTGCCAGAAGTAATACAAGAAATATGGAGGGAAAAGGAACTGAGTTTCAGGCCAATTATAGGACTGCACTTTCATCACTCAAAAGAATAGGTGTCAGTAGTTAAAAAAGATCTGAAGCAATGTCTTTTGATGTGCCCATTCATCTTGTTTGTAAACTGGAGCGCCTGTGAAATGAATCTGTTAGCCTGAAGCGTCTATAAATGTTCAACATACATTTGATAATAATTCATGGCACATTTTGGGAAAACTCTAGATGTTTTTTAGAAGAGAATATAGTAGACTGCCTCATGTCCTCAAGGCCTTCACTGTGGGCTTTTTGGTTTTGGGGGTTTTGTTTGTTTGTTTTAAGAGGACATGTTTGAATGTGTCTGCTTGAATATCAGGCACTTGGTTTGTAGGCTTAAGTTTTTTTCAGACAATTATTCCTGCTTTTGTCCAAAGAAGACACCCCCCCACCCCCCCAATAGATTTTGTGAGTTGATCTTTAGGTGTTCTTACAATGCTGCTTTATAGACTAATGTGTGGAATGTTTTTATGGCAATATTGTTTGCTGCTCTCTTGTTGATTGCAATTTCCTGTAGTATGTCATCTCTACCTGCGTTATAAAAGGCCACTAAGGCAATTTGGAGAGTTTAATTTATTTTAGTAAATCGTTAAGGACTGACTAAAGGCAGGAGGTCAGAGTTGTCTCTTAAATCTTGTTTTTGAGGGAAACATGCAGGGACAACATTTTTCTATTCTTGGGGCAAAGGATCGTTTTAATATTTGTTAGTACCACCCCTGCCATCCTCTGGATCTTTAGAGTAAAAGTTCTGTGGAGCTATGACCAAAGGGTTATAACTGAGAGGCTGTAGTGAAAGAAAACTAGAAAGGCTGAGGGAGTTGGGCCTGTTCAGCCTTGAGAAGAGACAACTGAGAGGGAACCTGTTAAGATCTGATTATTGAGAGATGCCTCTGCCTGAATTAAGGTGCAAATGAGACCATGTGCCGAAGTCAATAGTACGGACTTTATTTAACAGTAAAATGTGAGGTAGAAGGACAGGATGCCATCCAGAGGGACCTGGACAAACTTGGGAAGTGGTCCCATGAGAACCTCATGAAGTTCAACAAGGCCAAGTGCAAGGTGCTGCACCTGGGTTGGGGCAATGCCAGACATGAGTACAGACTAGGAGAAGAAGTCATTGAGAGCAGCCCTGCAGAGAAGGACTTAGGTTGGTGTGCACAGAGCGCACACAATCTTTGAAACATTGGCGATCCATAGTTTAGAAGGTAGTGGCTTCAGTCTCGTAGTTTGTATTTAGTCAGGTTTTGAAGTAACGTGTTAGTTTCATCTTTATGGGAGGGAAAAAAAAAGGTCTTTATAGGCAAATGGATACGCCTGTGCCAAAACTAATTTGTGTGATGCTAGTGATCGGTTTCATGGCCATTGTGAAAAATAACTCTCTTTAGCGAGTGTAGTGAGATGGAAGTGCGCTCATACATCCCCTGTGGAAGGAGAGATTACACAAAATTAACTGAAGAATTTGGTTTACAAATGCTGGAAGTAAATCCTACACAATTCCTATGTTCTTCCTAGATACATAGTCACTTTTTCAGACCAGTGAAGCGTATTGTGGTACCTTAAAAGTTTGTTGTATCTAGAATAATTAAGAATTAATGATTGTGCTGAGATACAGCAATGGGGGAAACGAAGAAGATAATGTAGTTTATGAAACTTTAAAAATGAGGCTGCAAGGGTCAAAATGGGTCTGCAAAAGGGCTGCAAGGGTCAAAAATGAGGGTCAAGCTTTGTTTTGAATGTCTTATGTGAAATGAATGCAAATGTTTGATTTAGGATTTCCGCTGTCATTAAGTGCATGCAACTTTGGAGACTAATTCCTAATTTATGAGCCAGGCTAGAGTTAGTTCAAAGAAAAATCCCCATAATACTGAGGACCTGATGGTCATGCTGTTTGCAGCAACTGTTGTGTTTTTCAGAGCTGCTCTTGCTGGGCTGTGCTACTTGCACAGATTTAGCTAGTGACATCTTCGTTCTTTCCCGTGACTTGCATTTTTTATCTATGGTTACATCAGTTTCCAGAACACATTTATATTTGTATTTAGGGTCAGCATAGAGGTCTTCAGCCACCCTAAGACACGAGTTACTCTCTTAGCAGCATTACACGTTTCTAACCTGCTGTAAATCTGCATGCATGTAAATTTATGATATGACAGCAGAGACTGTGTAATGCAGGGTTTGCATAAATAGTCTGTCCCCGCCCTAGCCCAAAGAACATTAAGAAGTCATCACAGCTTAAGATTTTGTCGCATTTGTGAAAAACATGAAATTAGGAAAAAAAACCCAACAAACCAAACAATCCCATTTACATTGACTTACCCTATGTCCCCAGGTAAGGGGGAGAGAGGGAACAAGAGACATACAACACAAGTAATGACTATTTCAAAGCTTCATTGTCTTAATGAAGTTTATTATAGGCCCCTATGAAAATATTAAAAATTCACCAGTGCATACACTTCTGCACCTTTGTCCAGGTTGTTGTTATTCTAGAGTGGTTAAGCATCTTTTTAATAAAAAAAGTTTTTTTTGTTTGTTTTTACATTATTGCTATATTTTACAATAAAATTAGAAACCATTTGTTGAATCCGCTCAGCAACAGTCAGTTTCCCCAGAACAAACCGAAAGCATAAATGCGTGTTCTGAAGGGGCCTTTTCTATGTCAGTTATTTATTGAGCAAGAAAAAAAAAATTCACTTCTATTCCTAGTGTCAATGAATTTATTCCATTTTGCAGAAGGCAAATCCTTTTAATAAATATCAGAATAACTTCTGATATGATGAAGTTCCAGAGATACAAGAAGAAGCTCTATGCAATTTCTCTGGGAGTCCTGTGCTGCCCCTTGTTTCAGTCCAGTGAGATGATGTCAGGAGTGCTTCCTTCACTTCTGGTTATCGCTCCTGTCTTGCTCCTGCTGGAGGAGCTAACATGCGTGCTGCTCTCATGGTGGCTGGTTGATGTGATGATGCTGCCAGGCATGCTGCTTGTTAAGGTTGAGTTGAGACTATCCAAAAACATAGGAGGACAGTACTGCTTGAAACAAAGAACGAAGAAACTAACTGCACAAGGGAAATGTATGCTCTGAAGATACATCTTCCCTACAACAAGCACAGAACATTTTACATTGGCTACTCTCCAGCCACTGTGCCCAGCCTGTAGTGCTGCAGGGGGTTGTTGTGGCCAAAGTGCAGGACCTGGCACTTGGCCTTGTTGAACCTCATCCCGTTGGAATCAGCCCAGCTCTCCAGTCTGTCCAGGTCCCTCTGCAGAGCCCTCCTGCCTTCCAACTGATTGACACTCCCCCCCAGCTTGGTGTCATCTGCAAATTTACTAATGGCGGACTCAATCCCCATCCCCTCATCTAAATCATCGATAAAGATATTAGACAGGACTGGGCCTGACACTGATCCCTGGGGGACACCACTAGTGACCGGCCGAAGAGAGACTGCTCACAAAAATGTAAAATGACACACCTATGCTAAGTTACTAATTTATAGTAATGGGTAGAGAAGATTGTTTTCTCTTGCATAGTGGACTTTTTTTTAATGAGAGTCTTTCTGTTTATGAACTTCATAGTTCAATCCTCAAAGTCTCCCACAACTAACTGTGAGAACCAACTAAATAGTATTATTTTCTTTGAAGAAATCTTTTTGACCCACCATACCAGAATGTTATATGAAAAGGACAGGAAGTTTTCTGGAAAGTTATAAGAATCAATTATGTTGGTTAAACAGTTGGTTAATATGATATAATGAAGCTTTTTAAAAACTGTCCACCGTGCTGTGCTATCCTTTCAGGAGTGAAACCTGATGTGCCTGTCTCTGTTCATGCATGCCTTTAACATGCTATCCAAAATAAAGGAAGTTTCAAAATAAACTATGTAGAACTTAAGAAATAAAATAATGAAGTGCTTAAAACGTGTTGGAAGACAGGTAATGATACTGATTAATCCAATTTTTTTGGTTTGTTTGTTTGCTTGTTTCATGAAGTGAAACAGGTACTTTGTGTTAGAGCTTATGTTTCTGCCTGTGAGTTTGAGAGACCCATTTAACCTATTTAATGCATGGGTTGCATTAAAGTTTTGTTGCTGCTATTTGTTAGTGTGTGGAAACAAGTCTTTGAAATTATGAATGCAACCAAACTCAATCTTCATCTTGGACACTTTGTTTCTTTATTTTTAACTATACTGTTGTGTCAGGTAGTACCTAAGATAACAAGCGTGAAACTAGAATGATGGAAGTTTGGATGCTTCACCATGCTCCTCAAAAAAGGCTTACTTGGAGTACTGTTCCTTTACCTGTGCTTCTCTCTTTTTTCCTTTTAGAATATGGTATCCAGTTTTCGTGTTTCTGAACTACAAGTGTTGTTGGGGTTTGCTGGATGTAATAAAAGTGGGTGGAAACATGACCTCCTGATGAGGGCACTGCACTTAGTCAAGAGTGGCTGCAGCCCAGCAGTTCAGATAAAAATCCGAGAACTCTATAGGCGTCGGTACCCGAGGACGATTGAAGGACTTTCTGATTTATCAGCTATAAAACCTGTGGTTTTCAATTTTGACAGTAGTTCCTCTCCTGCTGAGCCTGACCTGGCTGTTGCTGGCATTCACCCACTCCCTCCTTCAGTCATACCTCCGTCTCCTTCCTCGCCTGTCAGTTCTGTGCTCCTCCAAGACACTAAGCCCCAGATAGAGATGCAACAGCCATCCCCTCCAATTCCACCTGTTCATCCTGATGTTCAACTGAAAAGCTTACCTTTTTACGATGTGCTTGATGTACTCATAAAACCTACAAGTCTAGGTAAGTGTTTAATAGCTCTGTGGGTTGCTTAATTCATGAAGTAAGTGTTGCTAATGTCAGTACGAAGTCTAGACTTAAATGGCTTTTTGCAGCTGGGGAAAAGTGGAAACTCCCTTCTCCTGTCATCTCTACCCTTGCCCTCTCTTCACCACTTTTTCCGAAATGACTCAGCTGGGGGCAACGGTCTCAATCCACACAGTGCTGGCTGGTGGCGAAAGCCACTGAAAGCCGCTCCGAAAGTGGTCAGTGTCGTGTGGGCCTGGTGGAGCTTCTTGAAGTGCCCAGCAAGAGGGCTGCAGTGCTCCCTTCCCTCAGCACCTACACCCAGGAACAAGAGAGAGTTTCCAAAAGCACTGGGGATTTTATCCCCTGTCTCCTGAGTTCTCGTGATGCTTCACTACAGGGACCTTTTCAGCAGGTCACGAGATGCTGGGGACAGTCCCTCCCTAGCTCATCTTGGACGGGGCAGGGGGAGCAGTCCCCCACACTCTGAACCACAAGATGGCATGAAAAGAATTCACCAAAAATCTTTCCCATTTAACTAAAACTACAACATTATCCACCCCAAATATTTTTATACCATCACATTATATTGGATTTAAACCTTCCAACTATACACATACATATATATGCATTTTCCAACAAGATACACATTTACAAATATACACATACAGGTACAGTGTTACAGTTTACCCAAAAATTAGGTCCCCTTGAGGTATGCACTGTGTTTCCCATCTTTCTGCATTACCCACCAAGTGCAACCTGGTCCTTGAGCAAAAACAATCCCACGAATGGATTTGCCTTTGCTTGAGGCGGGATTAATCCAAACCGATTTCCCTAACATGCGTCTCAAGTGCACCATGGAGACTTTATTTCCCATCTACGGTGTACAGGGGCTCTGATTGGGCAGGGCCGGCTCAGTTGACAGAGCCTCTAGTGTTGACTAAGTAGCCTTTGCTAAATGCTGATCCCAATGCTTGAAAGTCCCCCTGCCCAATGCCTTCTAAGTGGTTTTCAACAGTCCATTACACCGTTCAACCTTCCCAGTGGCTGGTGCATGATAGGGGATATGATATATCCACTCAATACCATGCTCTTTAGCCCAGGTGGTAACTATGCTATTCTTGAAATCAGTCCCATTGTCTGACTCAATTCGTTCTGGGGTGCCGTGTCGACACAGGACTTGCTTTTCAAGACCCAGGATAGTGTTCCAGGCAGTGGTGTGAGGCACAGAGTATACATTTCCAGCCATCCGGTGGTTGCTTCCAACATGGTGAGCACATAGTGCTTACCTTGGCAAGTTTGCGGCAGTGTGATATAATCAATCTGCCAGACCTCTCCATATCTATACTTGGGTCTACCTGTGACACTTTGACTTGGGCAGTTTGGTCTGCCTGTTCATTGTTGCAGTGTTCTTCATTTCCTTGGATTGGGGACACATGTGTGTCTACATGGCAGATTCTCACGATCAGCTTCTCTACCCTGGCAGTGATGTCTTGCAACATTTCGAAAGCCCAGATGGGTTTCCCTTTACGTTGTCAATTGGCCTTCTTGTCTAGCTATCCCCACAGAGCATTGGCCACCATTCATGAGTGAGTTTAGAGGTAAGTCTTGGCCACTTCTCTCATTTGGCAATATCCAAAGCCAGTTGGATGGCTCTGAGCTCTGCGACTTGACTTGATCCACCTTGTCCATCTGTGGCTTCTGCAACTCGTCATGTGGGGCTCCATATGGCTACTTTCCATTTCTGGTTTGTCCCTACAATGCGACAGGAACTGTCAGTGAAAAGAGCATAACACTTTTCATCTTCTGGCAGTTGGTTGTGAAACAAAAGAATTAAACCCCATGACAAAAAATCATTGGATTGGACATTCCTTTAATATGCTTGCTGGGGATTCATGGGGATAGAATCACGATGCATGAATCAAAGAATCAGCACAAATTTCGGAATATAAATACAGTGATACTTGAAAGACCCCCCCCCTTCACACCCAACCCCTGATTATGTCATGATTTTGGGGTCAAATATCATCTTGGAGTTCATTCATGGACCAAGATTGCCATCTTGTGTCCATTTCTTCGGGGGGCCAGTCGTTTTCGCAGAGTCTTCTTGCTTGGCAGGCCTCCTAGCATCTATGATTGATCCAGTTGACCTCTAACCCCTAAACTAATTGTTCTGGGACCAACTAAGACACATATATTCATCATTGGTTAAAGATAACTAGAATTTCCCATTAGCTTAAACAATCTTCAATTGAATTTACTTATTAACGGAACAATCTCTTATTGATCAAGTTTTCTGAGGCATGTAAGCTAATTTCTTGCAGGTGGACACACAGTACACTCTCTATTAGTTTGCATGTTTCATCTACATTCTACATCCTGAAACTAATTGTAGTCCTAAAAGAAAAGACAACGACTATGCCAAGAAAGCAAATCCCTTAGTTGATTAAGATACAATTTTCATCTAAGCTAAAACTTCTGATTTCCTAAGTCATTTAGAAAGGAGACCCTCTATTATTTCCAAGACCCCAGGGCGATAAGGGTTTCCAATACAGGTGCGCTGTGTGATCAAGTCAATCCACTTACTCCATGTAGCATCAGTGGCATGATGGGTAGAGGGAATTTTTCCTTTGAACATCCACCCCAGCACTGGTAGTCGGGATGCCAGGATAAGCTGTGCTTCCATGCCGATCACTTCTGAGGCGGCTTAAACTCCTTCATAGGCTGCTAGGATCTCCTTCTGTGTTGGGGTGTAGTTGGCCTCAGCTTTGGCTCCAGAACCCAAGTGGTTGGCTTTGAGTATCCCCAGGCACCTTTCTCCAGAGGCTCCAGGAAGGACCATTTTCCCCAGCTGCAGAGTAGAGCACATTCTTCACCTCTGGTCCTGTCCTGACTGGCCCAAGGGCTACAGCGTGAGCAATCTCCTGTTTGATCTGTTCAAAGGCTTTTTGCTGTTCAGGGTCCCCAGTGGAAATTGTTCTTCTTGCATGTTACAAAGTAGAGAGGACTTACAGTCTGGTTGTATTCTGGGATTTGCATCCTCCAGAAACCTACAGCACCAAGGAAAGCTTGCGTTTCCTTCTTACTAGTCGGTGGGGACATTCCTGTTATCTTGTTGTCTCAGTTTAATGAGACTGAAGTGTTTGCTAAGGAGGATGAGTTATGAGGAAGACCAAAACTCTTCCCTCTAAGCAATTGTAAATCCGAAATGAAGAGGCTCCAATTGAGGAAATATGGAGAAAGAAAAGATAACAGCCCTTTATTAAAGGGCTCTGTGGTGGTCGGCAGGGGGCGCTGTTGGGCTCTGGTGGTCACCGCATGGGGGCCCCGGTGCATGGGAGAAGCCGAAATGGAGATTCCCCCCCAGCGAGACGGGGAAGGGGAAAAGGGAGTTCTTCTTATGGACTCACGCTGTCGGCGACTGGCTCTGTCTGGGATTCCCCCCCCTTTGTTGATGGGTACAAGCTGCTGCCAACACGGGAACGGAGGAGGGAAGGGGCATCCTCTTCCTTCAAAGGTTCCTCCGCAGATGGCCCTGGCTTCTCTGATGAAATCCGAGCAGGTCCAGGCCGTGGGCAGAACAGGGCGTGGGAGAACGGAGGCGGACCAGGGCCAAAGGCAGCCAGATGACCCGACCGAAAATAAAAACGAATTTCGGACCCCCCTTCCCTGAGTCAGGGCAAAAGTCAAGTGAGGATGTCATTTCCCAAGGAGAAAAAAAAACCTTACCTCCCCCCCACAGTCTTCCTGAGGTCCACTAGCTTGGAATGTGAGGCTGCTGCCAGTTTTTTTGTATGTGTGAATCATTCTAGCCACCACCCTCCCCCTCCCTCGTTCAACACCTTACTTTCACAGTGGTGCAGGGGAAAACAAAAAATCAAGCTGGGTTTTTTTAGAACAAGTAAACCTATGACACTTGTTGATGACTTCTGTTGGGATCTGACGGCATCCATCCTGCCACTTCAGTCCCAGGAACTGGATTTCTTGGGCAGGTCCCTTGACCTTATTCTTTTTGATGGCAAAGACGCCTTTCAGGAGAATCTGTATGATCTTCATTCTCAAAGACTTCTTCTGCCGTGTTCCCCCATATGATGTTGTCATTGATGTACTGCAGGTGTTCTGGGGCCTCACCCTTCTCTAGTGCAGTCTGGATCAGTCAGTGGCAGATGGTGGGACTGTGTTTCCACCCTCAGGGCAGTCAGTTCCAGGTGTACTGCACGCCTCTCCAAGTGGAAGCAAACTGTGGCTGGCACTCTGCTGCCAAAGGAGTGGAGAAAAACACGTTAACAATGTCAATGGTGGCACTACTTTGCTGCCTTGGACTCCAGTTCATACTGAAGCTCTAGCGTGTCTGGCACTCAGCAATGGGGTAACTTCATTCAAGCCACAATAGTCCGCTGTCAATCTCCATTCTCCATTGGACTTAAGCACGGGCCAAATTGGGCTGTTAAAGGGTGAGCGAGTCTTGCTGACCACTCCTTGGCTCTCAAGCTTACAGATCATCTTATGGATGGGGATCACAGAATCTCGATTCGTGCGATATTGCCAATGATGCACTGTTGCAGTGGCGATTGGCACCTGTTATTCTTCAACTCTTAGCAGTCCCACAGCAGAAGGGTTCTCTGAGAGACCAGGCAACACATTCAACTGTTTAATCCCTTTTGTCACTACAGTAGCTATCCCAAAAGCCCACTGATGTCCTTTTGGGTCTTTGAAATACCCATTTTTTAGGTAATCGATACCCAGGATACATGGGGCATCTGGACCAGTCACAATGGGGTGTCTCTGTCACTCCTTCCTGGTCAAGCTCACTTCAGCTTCCACCACTGTCAGCTCTTGAGAACCCCTTGTCACTCCAGAAATAGAAATAGACTCCGCCCCCACTTGTCCTGATGGCATTAGAGTGCATTGTGCACCAGTGTCAGCCCAAGCTTTGTATTCTTATGGGTCTGATGTGCCAGGCCATGGGATCCACACAGTCCAATAGACACGGTTATCCCGTACCTCTACCTGGCTAGAGGCAGGTCCCCTCTAGTGCTGATTTTTGTAGTTGTGACTTATATCCAGTAGGTCCCTTATGGAAGGCTGGACATTTTATCGTCCCTCCTACTCTGTCTAGGAGCTTGCCCACGGGAAATGAGCTACATCCATCCTTGATGAGTTGCCTCTAGTGGTCATTTTCCCTTTTAACTCCTGTACCCGTGTTGATAAAGCAGAGGTGGGCTTTCCATCCCATCTCCTCATATTTTCCCCATGTTCGTGTAAAAAGAACCGCAGGTTGCCTCGTGTGGCGTACCCCCTCTCCCTAGCCAGGGAACACCTGTTACAAATAGCAGGGCTCCAGTTTGCACTGGCAAGACATGGATAATTGTCTCTCTGATCTTTTTGTGGTCACATTTTTACTTCCTCAGTTAGAGTCTGGAGGTCCTCAACTAATTTCTCTACAGAAGAGATATGGGCCCATAATGGGGCATGGACAATTTTATCATATGTCCTGAGTTTATTCATCGTAACACCCACTGTCTCTTGGTTTTCCTTCCAGTGCATTGTCACCAGAAAATTAGAGTATATGGGTGGCCCTGCGGGTCCAAGTTTCCACCACATCTGTGATGTACACCCGTCCCTTGCAAAAAGTACCTCTAACAGTGCCAGTTCCTCAGGCGTAGGATCCCTTCCTCCATGGTGTCCCAGGAGCAATGATGCCCCTGCAGGTTGTCCCTGTAAGCAAACCTCTCTCTCATGATTGGTAAAAGTCATATCCAGAGATTAAGGGGTTCTGATTCCCTCATGAACCCCTGGTCAATACCCACATCCTGGGACAGGGATCCTAAAAACCTCACTTCAGTACCATCAAACTGTGCGCCTTCACCTGTAAGATCCCAGACTCAGATCAACCAGGTCAAAATGGGCTCACTCGGTTGTCAAGTCATGTCTTTCCACAAATTGCAGAGATTATCAAATTATAGGGATTCAGTGATTATCTCTGTCTCTGAGTCTACCATTTGTGAAGGTCCCGCCTCCCCATCATCATCCACCGGGTGAACAGATTTGGTCTTATATTTTCTCTTGTGGATAGGGGCATCTTCTATTGGCTGGGGTTGCCCTTCTGGCCTAGCCACACCCTGAATGGCCAGGATGTTAGGTATTTTGTTCCCTTGCCTTTCCTCCTGGAGGTGCTGCACCATACCAAGCAGTTTTTGGTAGGCAGTGGCCAAAGCCCTGCATGCAACTGTGAGCTGCCCCTCCACAGATCTACCATGGCACCTTTCCCTCACTGATCTCATCACTTTAACAAGGGTCCTGAAGTTGTTCGAGGATGAACTTCTCAGTCATTGGAGCTTGAAAGTTCTCCAAGAACTTACCCATGTCCTCCCACAACCCATGCCACTCAAAGTTATCCACCCCTGGAGGAACACATTTCTGAAAGATCCTGGCCCTAGCTTCACACATGGATAGACCATAATGATGCAAACTTGCAGACATACCACAAAGAGTAAGGGAGCTCCAGCATCTAGAGAGAATTTAAACTTTTCAAAAGTTGTTGTAGCAGACCTGAAGGGGAAATAGGTGAAGGACTGGGAGGAGTCACTCCCCTGCACTTCTCCCCCAGACTGGGTGCCATTATCAGTAAACCCCAGAGGTAACAGCTTATGCTAGGGCAGGAAGACAACACCGAAAACACATTCCAAATGAAACTTATAGGTGTTGAGTTTGCAACACTTTGAATCCAGGTTATGAACTGAAAAATTGACAAGGCTGCCTTGGTTTTAAACTCCAGTTTGAGAAAAACACGTGTGAATGGAAAATGTGTATATAGGAATACATGCCAAATAAACATGAATGGTTCAAACAACATGGTGGCTAAGGAGTTCTATATCCAGTACACAAATGGATTGATCAAAATTGTTATTTTTCCACTTCTCTCTCTCTCTTTCTCAGAGCCTCAGGTTGGGCACCAAATATATTGTCTTGGTTTAATGACAATATGCTCAGGAGGTGAGACCTCTAATGAGATAAACCCTCATTTTCTTTCTATTATTTCACTCACCCCAAATATTGACAAAGTAGAAATGATGAGGAGTCTAAATGAAAAAGGAAAAATAACTATTTTACTAAAAATCAGAAAAAAACAGAAACAAAGGAAAAAGAAACAATAATAGCAAAAAATATTACCTAACTACCCCCTCCCCCCTAGGTTAAAACAAAACCTGGAAAGATATTTCATTCAAAGAGAAGTCCTATGCTGCCAAGACAGTAGCGTGGGTTCCGACGTAGCAAACCACCGTGAACTGACGATGGTGGAGCCAGGATGACCCGTCGTGGTGCTGGGACCTGGTGGTCGCAGGCCACGCGGTGGCAGCACCCTGTGCAGCTCCCGAAAGGGAAAATCCCAAACTGTTGGTCTCACCGAGACGACTCAGCTGGTCTTGATTCATGTGGTGGCAGCTGACGTCAAAAGCGGTCAGTGTTGCATGGGACAGCCAGCAGCGAAAACCACTGAAAGCAGTTGGTGTTGTGCGGGCCTGGGGAAACTCCTCAAAGTGCCCAGCGCGCGGAGGCTGCAGTGGTCCCTTCCCTCGGCACCTACACCCAGGAATAAGAGACAACTTCTGGAAGCACTGGGGATTTTATCCCCTGTCTCCTGAGTTCTCGAGCTACTTCACTTGAGGGACCTCCCTTTCCAGCAGATCACAAGATGCTGGGGACAGTCCCTCCCTGACTCGGCTCAGACAGGGCGGGGGGGCGGTCCCCCATGCTCCAAACCATGTGATGGTATGAAAAGAATACACTAATGTGGTGGTTTTGATTCCAGGCCTTCCTCGGTAACCAGGTTGTAACCAAGGAACCAAGGCCATGTTCCCAGTATTCCATACGATTTTTACGTAAGCAAGGGTATAAATAAGAAGGGAGTGGAAGCTCTCCCTCTCTTCTCTTCCGGCGAGGTTCGGGAGCAGTGGGTCTCTGCGTGGGTCTTGCTTATCTATCAGTTGAGGCCTGCAGCGACTACTGGTCTGCCACACGGGAGATCGGAAAGTGCTGGTTGTGTCGGGCCATCCTGTTTTTCTAAGGGACGTGGTGAGATTGATTTTTGCCAGTTATTTGTTTTGCTGGTTCTTAGTTTTTGATTGTGAATATCTGTTTTTCCCCTTTTCCCTTTTCCTTTTCCCTTTCCCTTTCCCTCCGGGGGAGGGGGGTGTACTCGGGATCCCGAATATTGTATATAGTGTTCTAGCTGTATATAACTGTAAATATATGCAAAAATATATATTTTGATATAATTCGGTTGGTTTCGGGTTCTTCAGTTTCTATAGTTTTTTTTCCTTTGCCCCGGGGGAAGAAGGGAGGGGGAGGTTTTCCCTGTGGACTCGGATGGTTGGCGTGAAGCCAACACAACTAAAAATCTTTCCGATTTAACTAAAACTACAAGAAGACAGTCTACTAGCTCTTACAAATTTGCCTGGTTTAGTTGTGCTATTCTTGCATTTATCCTCCTTGCTGCTTACTTTAAATTGTTGGGCAAGCCCAATCCACTTTTATTTCAGGTCAAGATTTCTAACTTCTCAAGCTGAAAATAGAAAAGCAACATGTACATACTATGAACCTTTAATACTAAAATATTGCAGCTTCCCGTCACTGACAGACAAGTCAGTTTCTGATGTGAGTTGCACTTTTTTTTTTTTTTGCCAAATTGAGGCCTGGAGGAGGAATGCTCCCCCTGGTTCCCTTGCCACGTGGTTCCTAGAGCCCCAATGCAGGACACAGAGACCACGCCGGGAGATGAGCAGGAAAGAGAGTTTATTGTTGTAGGGTCCAGGTACTTATAGGTTTTGGGACATTAGCATACACCCAATCAGGGAGCTGAGAACACCTTAACCACCACCCATAGGGGCAAGGTTTCACAACCAATGGGGAAAGGTACAGGGGCCCAAAATATACATATTGGTTGTCCCGAAGGTATTCTGGGAAACAGGCAGTGCTTCAGGTAAAAGGGGGCTTTGCAGGACTTACTTATACAGTATCACAATCAGTTTTTTAAAACAGGTTTGCTAATTAGCTTCAGAAGTCCATCTCTGGCAAGACTTCTTCCACTGTACATATTGTGGGTTGATTGCTACAGAGGCCCACTGAGGGATAATTCCCAGATGTCAAGTCTAGTAGGCTTCTGTGGCATTAGGGGTTGTGCTCCTTCTCTCCTTCCCCCCTTCCCAAAGGTTTAGTTACAATTAGCTGTTTCTGAATTGAGTAATTTTCTAGCTGTCCATTAATAACTTCTGGTGTGCATTCTCTTCTTGTAGTACATCAAAATAGTTGTAAACATCTCTGGGGTACTCTTTTCATCCTGTATCCAGTGTTATATTTTGTTGTGTGTTTGTTTGAACCTTTCTTCCTTGGGAGAAAGGGTTATAATGCAGTTTGTCAAGCTTCTTTAATACTGAAGTGTAATGTGATATTAAGCCATCTGAATATAGTTGAATGATTGATTTGTTCCATTCTTTCCTGTTGACAGTTAAATGCAGTTCAACCACAATTTGAATATATTAAGTGACTTATGCCTGGTTCCAAAAAAATCCCACCTCAATTGCAGATCCTGTTTTAATCAATTACTTTAATTACCATGGCTAAACCTCTTTTCCGTCTCTCTCTTTCTAGTACAGAGCAGTATTCAGAGGTTCCAAGAGAAGTTTTTTATCTTTGCTTTAACACCTCAGCAGGTCAGAGAAATCTGTATTTCCAGGTAAGAAGTAAGAGTGTGGCATAGTGTAGGTAAACTTTTGCAAAATTTCAGGAGAAAGTGTGGGGGGTTTTATGCATCACATAAAGCTTGCAGGTGCAGAATGATAATCCTCACTGAAGTTACACTGAGTTTATGTGCTCTGTTTTCTTCAGGGACATGTGCAGAATTTATGTGCATTTAGGGTAAATCTTACCCCAATAAAGAGTTAACAATTACTCCGTTCCAAATAATTGTCACTATTTAGAGAGGTGGTAAGCTTTTCTTCCCTGCATGTTTCCTGACTGCAGGAATGGAAGACTGCTTTTTTGTCACGGGGTTCATGTTGTTGCAAGACCTATGGTGTCAGCTAAGAGGGTTTTTTCTTCTCTGGCAAAATCATACTTTATTGTTACTATAAACTCTTGACAAGAGGATGTCAGTTCTTTCTTCATATGACTGGAATATGAGACCTGCTGTCTAAATGGATACTTCTCTTTTTATTTCTCTTTGTCACAGGGACTTCTTGCCCAGGGGCAGGAGAGATTATACAGTCCAAGTTCAGCTAAAGTACCTTTTTCATAGTATTCTCTTACAACTTTTTAATTGGCTAATGTAACATAAGTCTAGATGTTTGTGGGGACATATGAATGTGGTGACACTTGAAAATGATGCTTTTTCTTTTGGGGGATATAGGTTATGCCTAGCAGAGACAAGCTGCCCTCAAGAAGATAATTACCCTAATAGTTTGTGTATTAAAGTAAATGGGAAGCTGTTTCCATTGCCGGTAAGCTTGTTTGTACATATTTGTGGCTTCTTTGTGACTTGTGGGGTGTGTGTGTTATCTGTTAATGCTAGCTTGCTAAAACAGTCAAGCTGTTTATTGTTATCACTCAAATTTCTCTGGTTACTAATGTTAGGTATATGGTTTGTATGTTTGCTGTGTGATAGCCATTACTACTGTTAATCATGTTACAGCCACTGCATGGGGTAATTGTGTTTTAGCCACCTATAGCAAACCTCATCTATTGCAGTTAACATAACAAAATATGTCAAAAACAAACCAGTGTCTGCATGAAGAATCCTCCTAGGTATTCAAATTGAGTTTGACTTGATTGGTAGTAGTCCTCACTGTTTGGGCTTTTATATTTGTGATTGGCTTGAGTTCCTCCTTGTTATAAGGGAATGGTATCATCTTCTTGTGTACAAGTTTGTACACTGTTCTGCATCTGTCTGGTTAGTGCAGAATTCATTGTGGAAATGAAGAACAGACACATTTTAGGGTTCCTAGCATTTGCTGATACTGAAACAGAACAGTGTTGGCAGTCATATACTTGACTGGTGTCTGATGTTTAAAAACTAGTACTTAGGCAGGGCCACCTCAAGGCTTGGATATATACAAAAAGGGAAAAGCACCTCATTATTCTTAAAAAATCTCTGGAACGGGTATCTCTGTACAATAGAACAGAGAAACTCTTACATAACCTGTTCTGAAATAGTTCTGGAAGCTATAGAAGATGGAAAAAGTAGTAGTACAAAGGGTTTTTTTCAGCAGTGGGCTTGGAAAAATGCTGTAATGGAGAGAGAAGGCGTGAAACCTCTTTTTTAGAATGTCTGTCACTACCTTGGTGTGTCAGATGTATTGTCCTATACGCTCCCTCCTGCATTTGCAACCCATGATTGCTTTTTTTGCCTCTCCTCAGCTTAAATTAGACTCTTTAACTTCTTTTCCTCCTACTTCTTTAACCATTGCATCACTGTTCTTCTGTCTGTCTTCAGTGTGTTAAGAGGGTTTCTTTCGTATGTTTTCTAGTCAGTATTTTCTGCAAATGCTAGTTATGTTCTCTGATAAACTTGAGGATTTTCACCTTTCTTATGCAGATCGTCTTCCTTTCTTTAAGCAACCAACCGAAAAAAAATTGGTCTGATGTTATCTTGTGGACATCAATGTTTGCTGATTCTCAGTCTTGTTAATATAGTTTATGCTCTGCTATGCTGCATTATGCTTTTCATTTTGTACGTAAAATATGTCACAGTCATAGCAAAAATTGTTTGTAATCTTGGATTATTGCTTTGCTTTAGATCTAAATCCTGTAGGTTATTCCTGTACATCATGGTTCTTTAATCTGTTCAGCAGAACTTTAGGTGAGAAAGTGAATAAAACACTGTTGTCTTGGCAACTTCCTTTCCCCTCCTCCTTCACTATGAGCTGAATGACAAATACAGTCTCAGTCCAAGTGCTTCTGCAAACATTTTCTGTTGATTTTTGTCACTGTCTGCATCCCTCTGGTGGTTCCTTTCTGTTGCAGGAAATGCAAGATAACTTCTTTGCCTCAAAGACCACTATTGTCCAACTCAGTAGTGTTGGTGTTAGATAATTAATCAGTGATGCCAGCCTCTGTTGCCAACTTGCACAATTCTTAAGTGAGTACTGTTCTGTCTTTCCCTGGTATAGCAGTTCATGCCTCTGCAGATGTCTGTAAATTATTCTTGGTTGTTTCCTTGGCTGCAGTGCTCACCAGAAACTTCAGAAAAATGCTGCCAGTGTACCAGTACTACTTCAGGTTGTGCCAACTTATGTTAACGTGGTATTTCCTTGTATTCTTACAACTATCTGTGTCCTCTTATAGTGTTGGTTCTGACTTAAAAAGGAGTAAATGCAGAGCCATGCATGCTGGTGTCCTGGCAAGTAACAAGGTTTTTATACATAACGCACTACAGCAGGTGGTTCTCCTGTTGACTTTTCTTGTAGGCAAGACAAAATGTGAAAGTTTGAAAGGTAATTTGCTTTTCATCTCAGGGAACCTCCATAAACCACTGCAGGTCTCTTTCAAAGGCCAATATCAAATGTCAGGGAAGGTTGGAAATAACCAGATATGAAGAGCAATCATGCTTTCTGTTGATAGATTTTTCTGGCTATAACAGATGATACCTGCTTTGACTAATATGGTTCTTGAAACAAGCGTGGAAGACTGAAAGACACAAATAATGTTGGCACTTGCTAGCCATTAGAATTGGCAGCTTAACTATACAGTGCTAGACCATGCTAGTTGTGATAGGTAAGCATAGTGTTCTTAACTCCGGGAAGGCTAGAAAAGGAAGGTTTTAAGTTATTCTAGGAGTACAAGGTTGAATCTGTTCTCAAGGTCATTGCAGAAGAAAACATCAAAAGTTTGACTGAAATGAAGCATGTGCACTGCAGAGTCTGTCTCTAAAGAAAAAAAAAACAGAAAAAAAGTTGGGAAATATAAGAGCACTTGAATTCTTGCTCTCTTGAAAGCAAGGAAATTTCATTTTTAGGTTGGAGGCCAGCAGGGTTACTGTGGCTGGTATAGTATGTGGGGAAATACTCTCCTAAATACTGCAAGGATGGTGTGTTTGTCCACATAAGCTCATAAAGTCACTATAGTAAAGACTACTACAGCAAAGCAATGGGGATATTATACCCTATAAATGGCTGCAGTTCTTATGTCTGATTAAAGAAATGGCAAATCATTAATTCTTTTAAATGTGAAATTATCAGCAGTTTCCTTTCATCTACTGCCTAGATGTTCTGTGATAAAGTGCACATGGTACCAAGTTCCTGGTAGCTACTGGGTCACTCATCTGGGGTGAAAACCATTAAAGGCAGTGATTACTCTGTGGTTGTCTCAGTTTAATGAGACAGAAGTGTTTTGCTAAGGAGGATGAGTTATGAGGAAGACCAAAACTCCTCCCTCTAAGCAGTTGTAAGTCCAAAATTAAGAGGGTCCAATTGAGA
>VXAY01002365.1:0-18088 GCA_013399855.1 Oxyruncus cristatus
TTTTGAGAAGAAAGCTGTAGGAACCTCTGTGTTTTCATCTCTTCTGTGCACTTTGTGTTCCTGATAGGCAAGGATTTAAGCTGGGCACATTGTAATGGTGAATTCTCTTTGAAAAGGAAAAAAAATGGACATTGACCTCCAAGTTAGGAGGGAAGAACCAGCACGGGAATGTTGTGTGATGCATGCATTTTCCTTGTATATATGATAGATTTCTTTTTTAATACCCCCAGTACTTTGTAATTTCAGCTGCTACCCGCTATTTGTTTTACTTTAATCTGTGTCATTTGTCCGTGGTTTTTATCTTCCTTCACACTGTCCCTCAAGTTATGCATTTCTATCCAGCCTTCTGCAATATTAGGGGGCCTTTTCATGAAAGGAGGACTGTGTTTGTGATGAGGGAAAGGTTCAATAAATTATCCATGCAATTTGTAACTGTCAGAGTACAAAATACAAAGTACTTAAAAAAAACCCCAAACAAACACAAATGTTTGCATTTACATTCCATACTGGAAACTTATATTTTCAACTAAAACTAAACCTTTATCTGAACTGTCAATGTTATAGATGGTGCCTTTATAAATATAAAGATTTGCATAGTTTTTATCAAATTGATGCACTTAACTGATTTAACATTCCGGTCTTTTATTTAGGAAGGGGAGAAAGATAATATTTTAAAGGAATATGAAAAATGGAGCGCCTTTATTCAGGTCAGTTCATCAATCTGCCTTGCATTAGTTAACTTCAGACACTGCAGCTCTTTTTGGTGTTTGTTCAGGATATACTGTCTGAGAGATGGATTCTGGGGTTGGTCATCCACCTTGGTTTTCAAACTCTGTTTAGAAATTGTCACTCCTCCCATACTCTTTTGGTACCAGAACTCCTACACATGGTGGTGAATGCCTGACCGATACTGAAGATTAATTTAGGAATCACTAGTTGGAGCAAGGAGGTTTGTCTTTGTTTGGTTTGGTTTGGTCTAGTTTGGCTTGGTTTGTTTCGTTGGGTATTTTTTGTTTGTTTTTTGAAATTGAACACTACGTTCTGGATTGCGGTTTCAGATCTTGAGATCAGCTTTAACCTCCTGGCCCCTGTGTGCTGTGTGACCATGCTCCACAGATGGTGCAAATTCACTGCGGTTCTCCCAAACTGCGAATTCCTTGTAGCCTAACTCTGTCTGCTGGAGCTACCTTTCCCTGTCCTAGCACTGGGTTAGTCCCAGTTCAGGCAGCAAGCCAACAAAATCCTGATTCATTGCTTTTGTAGCGTTGGATTTCTTATGGCTGAACTCACTGAACTGATTTACTCAGCGAGCTCAGGAACACAAGGGGTGGTGCGAGTGGGGCAGGGTGTCCGTCTGTGGCAGTCTCAATTTAACTTATCCTGCCATGGAGCAGCACCTTTGAACTACCTCAGACTGTTGATACAGAAGATTTTAGCACTGAAACTGCTCATTTTGGTCCCTGGTGCATGCCATGTGGTGGTTTGTTTAACAGTCTTAACCAGGGAAATGATATTAAGGAGTGTTCAATCCAGCGCACTAAAGCATAATAGAATTGGATAGCAGGAAGGTTAGGTCAAATAAATTCAAATGGAAAAGAATGAATTCTGTCAAGGTGCTTAAGCACTTTGTAAGCTTAGCAAGGAAGGTGGTAAATTCACAGTGGAGCATTTACAGCGAGTCTGGGTGTCTTACCTAATGATAAGCTATAGTTCAGCTACCAGAAAGTTATTGGGCTTGATAGTGTTCAGTTAGGGAGATAGAAAGAATAATTCCCTCCGCCACGGTGGGTGAGATCCTGTGGCCTGTGTTAAACAGAAGGTCATGCTTGCAGAGGGCTATGATCAATTCTCCTTCGAGATCTATGAATCTCTGCTGGTTGGTGTTTTAGGTTTCCATTTGCTCTGTGTTTTGCTGAATATGTGAAGGGAAATCCCAGACCTCTGTGTATGTGAAATTGACTGGAGCTGTATTAATCTATCAAAAGTCATCTAGCCTTTGGAAACATACACCTCAATACAAACAGTACAGGCTGCAGTGTCATCTAGGCACTCCCATGTTGCTTGAGTCCTAGAATTTGTGTTACAGTACTAAAGGTTTAAATCTTGTTTCTGAGAAGGAAGTGGATATTGGACAGAGGCTCTTTCAAATTTAGGTTTTTGTCCCCCATCATCCCAATGGATTCTGCAGCCTCACTATTGGGCAGCCTGGATTCACATCTGTGAGAATCTAACAACTGGAAAAGTTGGGTCCTAGTCCTCTGAGTGGAGCAGAGAGGTGAGGTGTGTCTGACTGAAGTGGGCATGTGTGTCCATGGAAAGTCCAACTCTGGAACCCTCTCTAGAGAGTAGGCACTAATTTTTTTCTCCCTCCCAAAAGTGACAGTTTCTGTTCTTCTACCTGATACTCCATGTTATGTCCCTCAGGAACAGGAGTTCAAACTCCACCTTGCTGTGTTGGTGGAGTTTATCCAAAACACCAGACTCTCCACAAGCATCATAGAGTCATAGAACATACTGAGTTGAAAGGGACCCACAAGGATCATCAAGTGCAGCTCCTAGCTCTGCACAGGACACCCAAAGGATTCCACCATGTGCTTGAGAGCATTTTCCAAATGCTTCTTGAACTCTGTCAGGCCTGGTGCTGTGACTATTATCCCTGGTGAGCCTTTTCCAGTACCCAACCACCTTCTTTTCCTAATATCCGATGTAAACCTCCCTTAACTGAGCTTCTTGCCATTTCCTTGAGTCCTGTCACTGGTGCAGAAATTGAAGAGCTCAGTGCCTGTCCCTCCTGTTCCCCTCCCAAGGAAGTTGTAACTGCAGTGAGGTCTCCCCTCAGTCTCCTCTTCTCCAGCTGAACACACCAAGTACCCTCAGCTGCTCCTCACACGGCTTCAAATCAAGGCCCTTCACCATCTTCGTTGCCCCCCTTCGAACACTCTCATAGCTCTGATAGCTCTGATGGTCTAATACCTTGATGTCTTTCTGATATTGGGGTGCCCAAAAGTGACCCAATATTTGAGGCAAGGCCGCCCCAGGTCAGAGCAGAGCAGGACAATCCCCTCCCTGGCCTGGCCGGCGATGCTGGGCCTGATGCCCCCCAGGACAGGGTTGTCCCTCCTGGCTGCCAGGGTACTGCTCACTCATGGCCACTGACTGGGCACTGGCCAGGACCCCCAGGTCCCTTTCCTGGCCCTGCACTTGTGGACCCCAGGCTGACCATGCATCCAGGGTTACCCCATCCCAGGTGCAGAATCCAGCACTTTCCCTTGCTGAGCTTCCTATGGCTGTTTATTGCCCAGCCCTCTCATTTGTCAAGGTCTCTCTGCAGAGCATCCCTGCCCTCAAGGAAGTGGACATCTGCCACTTTAGTATCATTGGCCAAGTTACCTAGTACCCCTTCCAGTCCAATGTTCAATTCGTTTGGGAAGGTGTTGAATAGAACTGGGCTGAGGATGTAGCATCCACATGGAAAAAATCCAAAACAAGTCCACATCAGACAGCATGCACAGGGAAAAACCAAACCAACACAACAACAACCACCCCTCTAGCCCCAAAAAAGTCAAAAAAAACCCCATAAAAAAATTCCCTACAAACCCAACCAACTTAACTAAAGAACACATTACACAAAAGAACCCCAAAGTCAATATACTCATGATCTCCCTGAAGTCTGTGCTCTTCCTGAAGCCTCCCCAGGTTCAATATGAAGCTAGAATCAGGGTTCAAATACTCCTCTGTCAGCTAAGCTGGTCTGCTTCAGTTGCCCCCACATTTCACTGGCCCATGGAAAGAAATACTAACTTAGTGAGTACATTCTTCTCTCTCTAGACCATTCTGACAACTTCCTGTGAATATTAGTGGCACTGCAGGGTCTTCTAGACAGCCTGTTGTCCACAGAAATGTGGCAGAAGTGTTATGAGCCCCTTGCCCTTTGGTCCCTTTCTGTATAAAGCCTTGACAATCAGGATTCAACTTATTCATGTAAGAATCTTTAGTTTGTCTTTTGAAGATGAAAATCTTTCTCTCTACAGTGCAGAGAAGAATTCACAATTTCCATCTGAGAGGAAGCTGAAGGCTGCAAGATGTAACACAAGTATTTTGTTTTCTTTTTGAATGTTGTGATTCTTAAACTTGATCTCACCATTTTTTAGGTGGGAAATGGCAGACCAGCACAGTTATCCTGCTTCTCTCAAATGTCTTCTATTCACTGCTGCTCCGGAGAAAAGTGAGTTTTACTACTTGTCAGGATTATGTGGATCCCATGCAATGGCAGTTACAGTGTTTTACGGTAGCTCTGAGCACGGGGCTGCAGTTCTAATGTGGGCTAAATCCCCCACTGCTGCCTCTTCCTCAGCAGTAAGCGCCTCATCCGTTCTCCTTGTTTCCTCTCTTTGATGTTCTTACTGAAATTAATCACTTGACAGCAGCAAAGGCTTGCAACTGGCCTCCTGTGACTTAGCTATCTATCATGGATTTTATTTAATATAATAGTACAAAACCTTCTTGCATTCACATCTGTTTTGATGTTTGTTTAGGAAGTTCATGAGTTATTATCTCCCTCCCTGCACCCGCTGAAGCCACGCAGAGCTTAGGAATTGCTGGTTGTCCGTTCACAACCTTTGTGGACACCCCAAGTGTTTGTTATCATCGGAATTAAACTAGGCTTGTCCTGCTCCTTAAGCCCAGTTTGCTGCCTTTTTATCTCCTCGTAGAGATAAAGGTTTGCACAGAGCCTGTGAGACATACTAAGGTCGTAGGGATTCTGTCATGTGATGCCCATTTGGATCTGGGAATGTTCTCTCCTCTACATGTTGATTAGGCTGTGATCCACCCCAAACAAAACTCCTGACACTGACCCAAAACAAGTCTCGAGTGTAACTCTCCCTGAAAAGACAGGGCTGTTTCTGAGGGAAGTGGGTAGGGAACAAGGTGCTCTTAAACAACCTCAAAAGGCTGGAATTCAGTCAAAGTTAGTTATTCACTGGAGAAGCAGACGTGGTCCTGAAGTAGATGTCAGACAGGAGCACAAGGAGCCTGTGTGACTGGCTTGGGATAGGTAATAGATGGGGCGCTGAGCAGCCTGGCCTGCTGGAAGGTATCCCTGTCCGTGGCAGCAGGGTTTGGAATGTGATGGTCCGAGGTTCACACAGTCAGTGTGTGTCTTCTTGGAGAAGCCTGAAAGTCCTTTTCAGCTCCTGACCAAGAAGGTCATTGTCTCTTTCCTCATCCTGCTGAAATCAGTGAGATCTCAAAGTGTGCTGGTAACTGAACTAGTGAACAGTAAATGGAGACTGTCAGGGAATTTGTTTCAAAATCACACTACAGCTCCAAAACAAACCATTGCAGCCACCACCAAACAAAACTCGATAATCTTGTTTTCTTTTCTTACGTGAATATTGCAAAGAGGCACGTTGCTGCCAGAGACAGAGCACAGCACCAAACCAGTGCTCCCATTTCAAGGCCAGAGTCTATCTGCTCCATCCAAAAATACCACAAAGCAAAGAAGTGTGCGTGTTTCCTCTTTTTAGCAATTGGCTTCCTTAAGACTGTTGCTTAACTTTTGAAATAATATCCAACCCTTAATCCTGTCGAGTTGAAACACTGATTAATTTTATTATTTTATTTTTTATTTATACTTTATTATTCCATTTTTTAATTTTTTATAAGGATGTGTTAAATTTACTTTATTCCCTCAAAGTGTTTTAATGGGAAATAACTTAGCACTGATGAAGTGGATAATTAATGGGATCAGTAACTTGGCAAAAATAATATTTAAAATACTTAGAAGTGTTGTTATAAAAACTTGTCTATAATTTCACTTCAAAATAGGGTAAATCTCTCCAGTCAGATGGTGGAATGACAATTTGGCGCTATTTTATTCTCTGTGAAAGCCTTGTCACTGGTTAAAGAGAGAAGATTACCTGTTCAAGAAGGTTTGGAAGTTAGGACCACAGCTCTGAAAGACGGAAAGAATGGCACATTTTTTAGAGAATCGTGATGATGTTTGAGTGATCAAGCTTTTCAGCTCTAACAGGTTGACTGTGCTGCTTCAAGTAATAATTTAGGGTTACCTAATGGATAAAACCAAGTCAGACTGTAGTCACCCTCCTGCAGTCAGTGGAGATAGATGCCTTCAGAGGAAGAACGGAGTGAGTAGTGCTGAGTTTGGAACACTCTGTTTCTTTTCATTACCACTGAAGAGAGTCCAAGTTGAACTGGGCAGGAGGAGAAAATACCCTCAATGTTGTAATCAAATATAGAGCATATACTGGTAAAAATACGAAAGTAACTTCTGTAAGTGTTTTGAGATCCAAAGCCATTAGAACTAATCATTAACTTCTGCTGATGAATTTTTATCTTAGGCAAAAAGACACAGGAAAAAATAAGACTTGCTAAAAAAAAAAACACTGACAGGACAGACAGAAAGCTGAGTTGGAAATAATTTATTGGTCCCAGAAGTATATATTTATTTACTTAATTTTCAAGATCTCACATGCGTTGTGTTGGCTAAAATATTTTCACCATACTTTTCTAGCTAACACTTTTCATTTCTTCTGGAGCATTATCTCCACTGCAGCTACTGTGGCAGACAGAAATGGACAAATTGATTCTTGAGTTTTCTTCCATGACACAAAGCCTTTAAAATTAACATGTATTGACTGAAGTACTACACCATGTTAAATATTCAGAGCACCTGAGCTTGTGTACCTGTTGACTTCAAAGGCAAAGCAAGCAAAACACTTATGAAAATTTACAGCCTTTTACAGAACAAACATAGTTCTTGTGTTCTTTTATATTGCAAATGACTGAAACATATCCTTTCTATATTTTTTCTTCATTTAAAGAAGAACTGTACTCACAGGAATTTAAAATAACACTATGAGGTTAGTATTGATGACACCTCAATAATTTCCTAAATAAACAGAAAACTTTCAGTGGTTTATTGAGTGGATACTTCCATGTTAGAGAAAGATTGCTATCCCAAAGCTCCAGTTACATATGTCTAATTCATCAATTCTGGTGGACTCCTAAGGGACATTCTGTCCTACACTGCTAAAGCAGACGGTGGCAATTAAGAACAACTGCAGAAAAGTGTTAATAGCAGTGAGAATTGAGGAGGGACTGTTAAAATCACACAACAGGAGCTATATTTTTGAGTCTAAGCCTCCATTATTGTCTGTTAAATTTCTCCCAGGAAAATCTACCAAGAGACTGGCAGAGCCATATAGGAGGGTATTTGCTTCCTTTACCTTTTGGGTCAACACCGTGTGTGTACAACACCACTGGGCTCTTCCTGGAAGGAAAACACCTCTGTTAAACTCAACCAAAGCCAGGGACTAGTAATTTAATATGCCATCAACCCCATAATTTGATTTTATTATGTATTGAATTCATGCAGCGATTTGATCATTCCGAGCCTATTGATTTACTGATTTAATTTTAATTGTGACCTCAATTTGACCACTGCATTGTTCAGTCTTTAATTGTCCCAGTAAAAATGTAGTATATTAGCTCACTAATAGGTGTTCTTAAGTGAACATTTGCTTGCTCATCCTTTTAAATAAATCCATTAGAGGTATACAGAAAGGTTTTATTCTGTCTGCCTGCAATGTGGGTCATGCGTTCTGAAGAGACAATTAACCTCAAGTGAGAAATTTGCAAGCCACTAAGTTATTGCATTGAAAAGTAAAACCAAGGTCTTTTCACCTCACTGTGTAAGACCCTGTGAAACCTTCAGTTTCTTGCTGGAGAGAGAATTTCAGAGCAGAGATGAAAAGATAGGATGAAATTAATAGAAATGCTGAAGTTCGGAGTTTTCCTTTTCTTCTCTTTTCCATCAGGGTATCACTGAGCAAATACAGTTCCACCCGGGGTCCATCTGGTGGCACTGTTAGCTGAAGTCTTCATTTCACAGGCAGAAGGACAAATCATATGTAAGAAAAAGAGACGGAAAAGGACAAATCTTGCTAAATGGAGGTTTTCATGTTGCACTGGTCAAGTGACCATGCATGGCCAAGCCTCATTTTATGTGCCTGTACCATCCTGTTCTCTACAGTTCCACTCTCAGAATTCCCACACAGGGAGTATTGATTTTTTTCTCTCTTTTCTTTTTTTTCTTCCCTTTTTTTTCCCTCCAGTTACAAGAAATACCGGAAAATATAAAAACATCCATTTATTAGACAAATGCCAAAGCACGTGAAAATCTACATACATATATATGTGCATATATGCACTTTTTTTTCCCCTGTAGTACCAGAAATTTGGTAACACTGAGCCCATTATAGTTATTAGCATTCCTAAATAGAAATTCAGAAATTTGAAATGCAGATGTGCTGAACACAGGTTGAAATATCCTATTTATTACTTCTTATTTTATACCTTAAAAAACATTCAATATGCTCCTACTTGAAACTGCTTGTGAAGACACCCTTGCTTTTTCACTCTTTCAGCAATATTTAAGAGTTAATATATCCCCTGTTTAAAGTCACTGAGATTATGGAATTTTTAGTGACATCAATTGACGTCACTGATGGAGAGATTCAAGTACCTAAACCTAAAAGTCTGGGGATACCTTAGGTGCCATAAATTAGATCTTAAACACCTCTGCTGTGCTACAGGTAAGGCACAGGAAATTTGGAGCAGCCCTGTGCCACTGAAAAGCTTATGGGCACCAAGTAGGAAACCACATGGGATAATCTCTCCTTGAGTGTTACAAGGCCTTCATAAACTCAGGATGCCTCAGTTCCCTAGGGAAAGAGTGCAAAGGCTGCTCACATCAGTGTCTACCCATGGCACTGGTGTGGGGCTCCTTCCACCTCCCCCTCCTGGATGTGTTCTCCTGTCATTTGTTTGGTGCTGCCTTTGGCATTCTTAGGGCCCCGTCACAGGGAAGGACAGAGTGGTAGCAGCTTTCTGCTGTTTTGTTTAATTGTATTGGTTCAGCACAGGCCCAGAATCAGCTCAAGGGAGGGTGAGACCTCATGGCTGTGAGCGAGGGACGAGTAAGAAGGATGGAAACCTCCACTTTCGGCAGCAGAAGTCCATTATGGCATTTCCTCCATTTGAATCAGCACCCTTGTGTTTCCCCTCAGAGGACTTTGGCACTCTATCCCAGGCCAGCTGGCCGTTTTAAGGGCCCCAGCCATCACCTCTCCCCCAGATTTGATCTGGGAGGATATTTGGCATATCCCTTATCATGGCTTGTAACCCCCTCCAGTAACTCTGGAGTTACTCACTTAACGTGGTGGTGCTGGGGGAGTTGTGGATTTTGGAGATGGGACTTAGTTGCTTTTATGTGAAAGGTATCCCACACCTAAAATTGCAAGTAGGCATGTTGGGGCATTTCTGAAAGCATCAGCAAACTGGGCAGCAAACTCCAGATGAGCACTTGTGAAAGTCTTGCTGTAGCCTTGTTCAGAAAGAGAAGAAATAGCTCAGCCTGTCTTACCCCTCTTGCTTAGGCACTCAAACCCTCAAATACTCCCAGTCAAGTCAGTAGGGATAGATCTCATTTGTGGTCGCTGTGAAAGTTTGATTGAGTTTAAGCCCCCTTCTTAATCAAGCCATTAACTATTAAAGAAACAGCTGAGAAGAACACAATGTAACAGCAATAAAAATAATTAGGGTTCGAAACAGGTCTTTGTTGCTGTCTGGGAATTTGCAGAGGAAACCTGAGTTTTGACATACACTGTTATTGTCATGCTGCATTGATATTCAGGCTGATGGTTGCTCAGTGAATCTCTCTCTCCTTTTCCCAGTATAATGTGAGACAAATTTGCACAAGATGAGAATGTCTACGTGCTCAAAATGCAGACTTTCAACCTGATACTGTAAGAAAGGAAGTTTGTAATTGAAAATTAATTCATACTGGAAAGTGTAGTCAATAGACAATTACTGAGATACAGCTTGTGTTTATTGCTTGAGGAATTTTACACGAGATTTATAACACCTAAAAGCAATTACCTTTACATGTAAAGAACAGTCTAAAAAGACGAAACTTAATTAATGTAGAAGGCTTCAAACATCCTTTATCTCATGTAAATAACCACCAAGCAAGCAGTAATAATAATAAAAAAAAAAAAAAAAAGATATGAAAGTCAGCATGTTATACATGTCGAAAAAAATTACAGAAAAGTCCCCGTATTGTCCACAATTCTTGTTCTATTAGTTTTACAGCAGTGTGGCCTCATCGTTTTACTGCATATGCAAGACGTGAAAATTAGATATAATGTTTGTGAAATTGAAGTCAAGTAGGCATAAAATTTTCAAAAGTATTCAGGTGCATCGCTGCCTCTTACTTCCCCTATGGCCTCTCTTTAGACCCCAATGAAAACTTCAGAAGGAGTTTCCCTGGGTGTATTAATTCCCATGTGTGGGATTGGAAAACACAATTTGACTGTTGATTCAAATCAGAATCAATGGCCTGCTCAGAGCTCTGCCTGAGAAGACATTCCTAAGGACATCAAAATGGGATTCTCGTGCCAGAGGCCACTCTTCAGCCCTTTTTTTCTGACCCAGCAGGCATTTAATTTCATTAAAAATACTTCCTTGGGACAAATTACAGTGGAGACAAGATTCCTGTCACAATGAGGACTATGTGCTACCTTGGAAAGTGTCTATCTGGAGCGCTGTGTCCAGTTCTGGGATCATCAGTGCGAGAGAGACAAAGAGCTCCTGGAGAAGTGGAGGGTGACTCAGGTAATGAAGGGACTGGAGCATCTCTTTTATGAGGAAAGGCTGAGGGAGCTGGGCCTGTTCAGCCTTGAGAGGAGACACTGAGAGGGAACCTCATCCATATCTGTCTGTGTCTGTAGGGAGCAGGCAGAGGATGGACCAGGCTCTGCTCTGTGGGGCCCAACAATGGGACAAGAATCAGTTCTGCAATGGGCAGAAACTGATGCCCAGGAAGTTCCACTTGAACATGAGTAAGAACTTCTTTTCTGTGCAGTGACCAAACACTGAACAGTGTTTGGAGGGTGTGGAGTCTCCCTCACTGGAGATATTCCAGAATGCATAGCATTTCAAAATGCAATTTCAATACTTTTTGATGCAGCAATACTTGTCAAAAATGTCAGAGATAAAGGATCTGTAATGACACAAAAGCAAAGAAGTCAGATACAACTGGGAGTTCCAACACCAATTACAGAAGATGGTTCAGAGCATGAACACCACCTCAGAGTAGCAGGAGCCCAAGGCCATTGGCCAAATTGGAATAATATTTAAAAAAAAGAAAGGTCAAGCCTCTTTCTCCAAAGCCCTGGATTGTTTGTTGCCCACACACACAGAACCAGCAACTGCTGGATTCAGGTCTGAAAATATGCTTTCCCCAGACTTTATTTCTCTGAATCACCATTTTGGTTCAGATTTTGGGGAAGTATATGAGTCTTTCAATTTCAATGGGGTATGAGTCTTTCAATTTTTTTATTTCTTCTTCTTTATGTTCTGACTCACACTGAACAGATCTCAATATGGTAACTGAAGGACCTCAGGCATTATTTTGCTATCTTGTCCTTTATTTTTTCTTCTGTGAAAGACAATAGTTTAGACTCTCAGTGACTAAAATGCTTAACTTTAACTGAGGTGTAGAATCAGGGTAAAATATGGAAAACATATGCTATGGTTTGTAGAATACCAACAGTCAGATAGGATAAAGTAATGATTCCTTTTTCCTCCCCTTTGAAATCTGTGAAATTCAACCTGTGGACTTCAGTCTTTCAGTGAGTTAGTATTTTTATAATTTCTATATAATTTTTTATAATAATAAAATATTTTTATAATATTTTCCCCTGTCCGAAAATCCAAACAGAACACCGTAAATGAGGGAGGTGAAAACTGTTTCCTCTTCGTAATTGTAATGACCATAATTAACTTTTAGATATCCATACTGCTTTCTTTCTTCCTTTTTTCTAAAAAAAAGAAGATCACTACATGAATAAGTAGTCGAGCCTCTTGTTTAAAAATATGTCCAGTCTGAAACTCTGTGAGTAAACACATGGTGGTTATTGTGGGGGTGGGGGTTTACCTCCATGCACAGGTGCAGGGAAGAAAAACAATGATGGTTGCAGTACATTTTCACTCTGGAATGAAGGAAGCTGCGAATTGGTTGTAGAGAGAGAAATAAGTGCGTGTCAGTGGAAATTTTCCACTGATCTTCCCTCTGCAAATTACTTCTAAGATTAAAAGAGTAATTAGAACGGAGAATAAAAAAGCCACAAGAAGATTTATTGGTTAGTCTGGAGCTTGGGGGTTGCGCTGCTTTTGTTGGAGCTGCAGCAATCTTTGGGTTTATTTTTGGTGCTGGGAAGGCATCCTTAACACCTGCACTGAAACAGAAAGTAGTGCTGAGGTGACCCAGAAGAGGGAAAAACGTGTCAGAGAAAGTGCAGCCTCCTGTGATTGCCCTCACAGCAGCCCGGGCCCCAGTGGGATGAGTTTTCCTGTGTGAGACCTGACAGCTTCTCCATGGCTTCCTCGGTCGAGGGAGGTTTCCTGTCTGTCTTTTCCGTGCTTGGAATTCCTGAGGAGGAGTAGTAGGTGCAGTGTTTGACAGGCAGACAAACACCCTCCTCTTGCAGGCCCTTGCCGAGCTCCAAATCTGGAAGAGAAACGTAGTGATGTGCACCTACAGGATACAGATTAACGGGGGGAGATCTTTCTGTCTCTGTGATGGGGACTGGCAGAGCGCCAGCAGCAGGGCTGGACCCCCGTGTGACACCTGAGAAGGTGTGGAGCTCTCCTATCGAGGTCACTCTGCTCCTTTCCTCAGTGCGAGCGGGGAATCAGGACCTGGTGGCAGAAGAGGTTTGGTCCTTCGTGAGCATTTTTTTTGGCACAAAAGACAAAACTTGTACGTGGGCTGTTATGCACAGACCTCCTGAGTGACTTCTCAGTACTTGATTACACTTTAATTATTTTTCTAATGTGAAAGTGAACCTACTCTCCTGAGAAGAAAGAGCTGTTTCTATTAATCTATCAGGTTATAGCAGGGGATCAGCAATTAGCTGTGTGCTTTCTATTATGCTGTAATTATTAATAATGAGGGGCCTCCAGGAGCCCCATTTTCCATAGCAAATCCCGTTCATTCCAGCAGTCAGAGGGTTTGTTTTGGTCTAGGTTTAATTTCCTTTTTTTTTTTTTTTTTTTTAAAAGACAAAAAACATCCTTACCAATGTTTTACTAAAAACTTGCAGTTACCCAGAATTTCTCCAAGGGAGGCTGAAGTACCAGTGTGCAAGTAACTGCAGTATCAGAAATTGTGTATTTTGTGTCTGAAAAGCATCACAGGTGCAAAAGAGATTTTGGGAACCACATTTTTGACACGCCCATTTAACATGCCCCTTTAAGCGCAGCCCTTTGGAGGGACTGAGCCTGCTGCTTCCCAGGGTGGCTGAGACAGAGAAGTAATTTTCTCTACCTCAGCTGTTGCTTGGTGTGAAAATTCAGTTTGTGGGGAAAAAAAAATCAAAACAAAACAATACACACATGACCAGATAACACACACATACAGAAAGGATTGTGAGCTAAGCCCTCAGTTCTAACTTACCTGAATTCTTCAGATCTTGATCCTGCAGCCTGATTTTTCTTTTAAGAGTGTTTTTGGCAATTGTTTTTTGGATCTGGTAACTTCCCAGCAAAACAGAGAATTTAATAACTGTAATTTTATTAAGGAGTCCTGCTTCTATTTGATAACTTCTGCTAGGAAAAGAGCTTTACAAGATTAGTGTCCCTCTGAGCAATTAAGTAGCAGGGTCCCCTAATCTCTGAAGTCATACACAAAACAAGTAGAGTAGTAGGCTTTGCTTCTCTGGGATCATAACAATTATTTATTGCTTTTAATAAGTCGAATTTTCTTGGATCTGTCAGACTATCCTTTTGTGCTAGTGTCGACAAGAGTAATTCTAACAGTCCATGGAACCGATAAGTTAAAATCAGAATTATGACCAATGTATTTTTTTATTTTCTTGCATTGTGAACAAAAAGGAGAGCCTAGAAAACCTCCCTGGAAATTCAAACCCTGTGGATTTCTGTCTCTTTCATAAAACCCTGTTGTTTTCATGTTCCAGCTTTAAAGAGCTCCTCTGACTTTTCCCCTGTAAAGCTGGTTTCATAGTGAACTTGCACTATTCAAAGTTTTACAGGACAGAAAACCACGCGCGTTGATGATCTTCCAGTTTAGTTTTAGATTTCATCACATGTAACCCAGGTGCCGCTGTGAAGAGGAAGGTAGGAAGCAGCTGCCAAGGCTCTTCCACTCTCACAGGAGTGAGACCCAGTGCCCCTGGGAAGATGGACAAAGATGTTTTACATCAGTAGCTTATCGTAGGTTGCTGTATTTGGCCAGGAGGGTCATATTCTAACATGAGGGAGGTAGTCACTCTAGTAATTCCTGGAAGAATAAGTAGGAAGAGAAGTAATATGAATGATGTAGAGAATCATGAATTCTCCCCTCCATGTTTTCAAGCAGGCAGGGGAACTCCAGCTCTGTGGGCTTTTTTGCCCTGGGAAGTCGCAACACTATCTGTATCCAGCTTCACTTGAGCAAGATGGTTCCTCACCTCACCTGTCTGGGCAAGAAACGTGCTCGCAGTTGGTTTTTGGCTTGACTGTGTTTACTCCTGGAGCCACTTGATGGCAGCCACCCATGTAACAAAATTGTGTGCACACCCACGCATGTTTGCACGTGTTTATAATATACATAAGATAGTAAGAATCATTTCTTAGGAACAACACCAACCTGTTCTCTGCTTCACTGTGCTTTGAGTGGTAGCTGTCTTTCTTGCAGTATGATTTTCCATGTATTTTCCCAGATTTCCATAACCTTTTCATAGCATTCACTAGCTTCCCAAAACTTTCTCCCAAAAGCCAACAGTCTGGGTGAAGACAGGCTGTCCTTGAAGGGAGGAGGTAAGTTTGAAAACATATTTTCACAGCCATCACAATAAATTACTTTCATGATGCAGCCTTCAAAACCTGTAAGTTTGACTTGTATGGCACTTGGATAATACTTGTATGTATATCCTCCCATGCAAAATGTGTTCTCCTGGAAACTGTGTGTGCAGAAGCAGACAGCCAATATGCACCAGCACAGGTGGTTATCTGGGGGTTATCAACAAGGGACAGAAGTATCAAGGTGTCAGGGAGAGGGGATTTCTCACTGAATCGCCATTCGACCTCCAGCCTCTCAGTCCTCAGTCTCAAGGGAAAGACACTCTACACCCCACTCTTTCCAAAGAAGCCCCCCCAAAGTTGTTCAGAAAATGAGTGTGTGAACTGGAACCCAAAACTGCCCTGAATGCTAAAAATCCTGGATGCAGGAAAGATATTGGCCAAAGGTGTGTTTTGTTTTCCTTCCCCTTGCCACCTCCTACCTTTCCCAAAGGTGGTGAATCACCTGGCTATGCTTTCTTTTCTCCCTGAGAACACTAATTTTTGCTTCACAGATACCAGCAACATTTTTCCTCAGGGGATTTAACTACTTATCATACCAAGTTTGACTCATGGCACTTGTTCTCCACCTGAATTTAGCACTCACTTTTGCTGCTTCTCTTTCAAACCCAAAGAAGGACTTGTGTGTCAGAAAGCTTGGCCATTTCCCCATCCATAGCAGATATTACTTTTCCCTAAGCCGTCACTAGGCTGTAAAATCCCAGCAGAGCACTAGGACTGTTCTTCCAAGGCCCATGTTTCGTGTCCTGAGGATTATGGTGGGCATTTTAAATGCAATTATTTGATACAGCCATTTCAAAATAATAAATTACCTTTCCCTATTCTGGTCCAGGGTAAGTCTTGATGAAGGGAACAAAGAACTCTGTTTCAAGGTGGCTCTGCTGACCCTGTTGGGAGTGCTGCTCCATGGGGCTGTGAGGTTGAACAGTTAAATATTGCCTTGGGGGGCAGCAGGCAGAGGATGTGACTCATCTGATGTCAGGACTGGAGTGGCCTTTTCTGTTTGCACGGAGAATGAACTCACTGTCCATACTGCAAGTATTCTCTTTCCAGAACACATTTTCCATGTGTTATTTGCAGTAGGAAGGAAATGTTTAGGGGTTTTATTATTATTATTATTAGGTGATTTTGTGGTGTGTTTTTTTTTTGTTTTGTTTTGTTTTGTTTTGTTTTGTTTTGTTTTTTTGTTTTTTTTTTTTTTTTAATTAAAGTCAAATGACGCTAAGCAGAGTTCTGCAGAGGGTTGGGTGAAGGAACCTGAGCAGCCCCATAATCAGTGCATGTGGAGGAGGCAGAACAGGTTACTCCTGAGACCATAAAAGGAGAAGGGTCATCCCGTTGCCCCTCCTGTGAATCTAACCAGAGGGAGACAACCAAAGCAATTCTCCCCCAAAACCTTTCAGACTAAATGGTAGAGAGCCCTGTGTTGCCTTGTGCTGCCTACAAGAATACAGGACCTATCACAGGGTGTGTGGAGAAGAGAACTGGGGAATTGAGTGAAATTTATGGTGGCATGTTTAAAGGGGATTATGGGCATGATTTACTAATTGGGTGTTTAGGGGAAGGGCCAAAGGTGGAGAAACAGGTCCAAGGGAGACTGGGAGGAAGAAAGCATAGGGAAATAAAAGGAAAAGGGGATAAAAGAGGGCAGTCAAAAGCAGAGAGGTGACTGACAGGCACCCCTGCCCTGTGCTTGTCCTGTGTCCCTATCAAACGATATTTCTGACTGGTTTTATTACAGTCATGTGTCACACCAGCCTACTTCAGGCAGGATAAGAGTACAGACCTCGAGTCACAGGGGCATGAGAGTCCGGTGTCAGCAGTGGGATGGGGACAGAGACAAAAGCAGCCCAGCTCACTGGGGCTGGGATTGCAGAGACCCTCCTCAGTCCCACAGCACACCAAGTCAACAACTTATCGGCTGTTTAATTTCTCAGTAGTAGTTCCCTCCTTACTTTTTAGGGTAAGAAAAATTACATGAGAGAGACACTGCTGGAAAAATGACATGTTTCAGGTTGAATGCCTTTATTAACTATCAGATGGCCTATGAAACCCTGTCCCACAGTGTCCCACCCATCCTGGAGAGGAATTCTGCATTTAAGTTTACCAAAAGGTTTATGTGACGTTGTGTGCTGTGACTTCTGTCAAGTTTAATGGTGTTTGAAATGACTGTTCCAATAGCAGGAAACTGCTTGCTGAATTTTATGCTGAAAGTTTCTATTAAATCCCTATAAACAGACATATCTGCAATCACAGTAGCTGTCTTTCATGCTAGCAGCTTAAATACCAGCAAGATTAAAGGTGTTGTAGAACTGAAAAACTGAAAAAATACATGTTGGCTCATTTAGTTGTCTGGGCAGGGGGCTAGTTCCAGGTCCGTGAAAGGACATGGAAAACTCACCTCAAGCTTCTGGTGATGCAAAGTTGGGCAAGGTCATAGTATCACAAAATCACAGAATGATTTGGGTTGGAAGGGACCCTAAAGACCATCTAGTTTAAATAACCCTCTCCCCACCATGGACAGGGACACTTTGCACTATCCCAGGTTGCTCCAAGCCCTGTCCAACCAGGCCTTGAACACTTCCAGGGATGGGGCAGCCACAGCTTCTCTGGGCAGCCTGTGCCAGGGCCTCCTCACCCTCACAGCCAAGAATTTCTTCCTAATATCTAATATAAACCTCTCCTCTTTCAGTTTAGAGATCAGACATGCTAGATGCACAGAAGACTTTGGACACAGAGCAGATACTTGAAATTAGATAAGACTCATATTTAAACTGAGATTTTTCAGTTCCCATTGCCTGAAGTTTTTCTTTTGACCCTGTTCAGGAATGTGTGATGATGTGTCTGAGCTGTGTTGGGAGTCACCAGTGGTATTACTACACCAGACTGTGAAGGTTGTTTTTGCATCCTTTCTGCAAATCTCAGGATACCAGGAAATATCCTGGGCACAGAGATAGCATTTGGAGAATAAACCTAAACCCATTGACTCATTGACTTAAACACAGGGAGCTAACCTGATCCTGGGCATTACAATGTACCAGAAAAACTGCATTTTCCAAAATCAGCATTTCAGGGTTTGGGTGAAATGTTTCCATAACGATTCTTTTTTTTTTTTTTTTTTTTTTAATTTAGGGGGGTTTGT
>VXAY01002365.1:26437-40449 GCA_013399855.1 Oxyruncus cristatus
ATTTCCACAGGTGGCAGGGGTTTAGTTTTAAAGTCTTTTCCCCTGCTGGAGGGAGAGAGACGAGGGGGGGCTCCCCCATGCTTCTGTACTCTTTCTTGTCCACTGACCTTGGCAGCTGCATTGTTATCACTTGTTCTCCACCGCTCCTCTCGGGGCTGGAACTCCTTCTGTCTCAGCTGAGCAGTTTTCCTTTGGAGTTTCTTCTCCACTCTGCTACTTGCTTCAGCCGGAGGCTTCGGTGCCATGCCTGCCCCTGGCCCAAGGCCAGGGGCGGAGGGCTCTGGCCCCCCACTCGGGGAGGCCTCGCCGCCTCACTTACATCATGGCTCCGAGTTCCTTCTGCCCCACACACAACTACCACAACGACAACAACAACCTTTCTTTTCCGGTTTGTGTTAAATTATGTAATTCGTAGAGACGTCACAGAAGTCTCTAATTGGCTACCTAGCCGGAATTTCACCTGGAACTAACCATCTTCTACTCTAAAACTGAGGGGGATGGGCTAAACCATGACACCACTGCAGAACTCAGGGGCTCAAATAAGTGAAAAGATCTCATACGAGACAGAGCAAAAGGAGACAAACTTACCAGGCGATAAAGGAGTCACACTCTTCTCTCCCCCCGAAGTCAGCTGGGTGGCTTCAGTCAGTTCAAAAACAATTACAAAATTTAATTAACTCAGAGGACTTATAAGAGCAAGCTGCAGTAACACTAATTAAACCTCAAATGAGAGTGAACTGGATCATAATTCCTAGGGCTTTTGAGAGCATCGCTGACATAAGGTGGAGGCTGAGCTCTGGGGGTGCCGAGAGGAACGCAGATCTCCAACAGGCATCTCCCTCTCCATCAGGCTGGAAGCTGTGTCTGCAGCATGGACGGGCAGCCCTGCCACCGGAAAATGTGCCCAGCAGCAGGTTCAGGGGTTCTGGATGCTGTGTCAAGCTCCCAAAGTGTTTGACAGCTCTTTTAGAAACCCCCAGAACAACCTGCTCAAGGACTGCATGAACAGGTTGGGAAATTGCAAGCTGCCAACTTGACAGGAAGGTAACCTAAGGCAACATGCCTTTAATGTCATAAACTCTGGTTGCATCATTTGCCCTTAACCAGTTTTAGTTCATTTTTTGAGAAGAGAAATTGCAGAGCTGAAAAGATTTACAATATTTCTTTTGTTAATTGCTTAATATTTTTTTTTTTTAATTGATACTCAGCTCTGGGGTGCACCTTTCCTGATTTACTGCATATGGTAAATTGTGAAATACTTTCTTTAAATTCAATAACTTCAAAATAGCTTTCTAATGACAGGATGTTTTCATTGCAATCAGTAATAAAATTCTCCTTAATATAAGGGAATTGATAAGCAAACACTGAATGTTTCCCATACTTGCCTTGAAGAATTTTTTAATTCTATTTCCAAGCTTGTAATTTAAAAGCAAAAAAACAAACAAACAAGCAAACAAGCAAAAAATTGTGAGAAGCCCAAGTAAGGTTTCTCTCATTTAGGACTTCTAGCAGAGAATTCAAGTAGACATAAGCTTAAAAGAATCTATCATAAATGAGTGATGGTGTCTCACTCTTCAAAATTAGAACCGGAAGTTCTTTACTTTTGAGGATCTAATAAACTTTTCATTAATCTAAACACGTCTTTTTTCAAGATGTTATGGAGTTTATTCTGTATGTCTGAGCTGGAATGTATTAGAGAAATGTAGACTGTCATTGCTGCTTGTTAACCATTTAGCCTGAGTTTTTCAACAAGACAGAGTAATTACTTACAAAAGTATTGCAATCATAGTCCTTGCCCACCTCTGCTGATGTCAGTATGAATTTCAGCTCCCTAGGAGAGTTTTTATTCTGTGTGTTATTTCCTTTGTCACATAATTATCGGTTTCTTCTACTTTAAGTTCAACGCCTCTGCAAATCCCTAGGAAAAACTGATTGTTGCAGTGATGGATCCCACAGATATTTTCCTCACAACTGTCAAATATTTGAGGCAAAAATAAAATAAGATAATGCCGCGGTGGGTCTCTGTTTTATTTTGCAGGCTGAACCTCTCAGGGCTACAAATATGAAAAGAGGGAGTTTGTGCTGATAGTACTGCTGATTTCAGTAATGGGTCTTCAAGAGCGTGTGTGAGTATTTGCAGAGGAGGAGTGAATACATTTGCTGCCAATTCAGGGACAAAAAGAAGAGGGAAAATGTTTGACCCACAAGGACAAAGTGCTGTTCATTCTGAAGGAGTTAAGAGCTAAAGTACTGTGGGGTAAGAATATGTCTGTGAAGGTCTGAGGAAAGTAAACAATGAATAATAAAACACTATGATTGAATTGGGATACAGCTGACATGGAAGAAAGGTAGGCAAGTACTAAACCTCTTACTGTTCAAGGCCAGACTTTGTCAAATATTCAAGGCCAGGCTTTGTCAAATATCCAAGGCCAGGCTGCCCCTGGTTTAGTGGAAGGTGTCCCCGCCCACAGAAGGGGGGTTGGAATAAAATGATCTTTAAGGTCCTTTCCAACCCAAACCATTCTGTGATATGATGATTAAGTAAGGAACCTACAAAAGCTTAGCCATTACCTCTGATTCCACAAACTTATGAGATAGCCCTTGCCACTTACTTGATATGTGTTAAAAACAGTGTTCCATTTAGAGTCATGAAAGAATTCATTCTAAAATATTCATTCATATTATTACAATAGCGGATATCCCAGCTGCCAACTGAAAAGAAAAAATAATGTGAGGAATATAAAGATTGATCTTGAAAAGTCTCATGAGTAAAATAGATTTTTTTCAGGAAAATAGGATGGGTTTGATAATTGTTATTTTTCTGCATCCTGTATCAGAAGGTTGCAATGGATTTGGCAATTGTTAAGGTTAGATTTTGCTGTTGAGTCAGCATGCAAACTGATATTAATGGGAGTAATGATTTTCAATGCTCAAAAAGTCAATATAATATGATTCTCTCACTGACAAAGTAAAACATATTTCAGAGACACCAGAGTGATATTAAGTCACACAGATCACCATCTGAATATGACTACTTAACTACTTTAAATTAACAGTGTAAATATCTTCCACATATTTAAAAACAGAGATGATTAGCCATGCAGCACTCTCTGACTTTCTGTGCAGAACAGCAGTTAACGATTTCTTAAGTGTCAGTGGCTGCAGTCTTACAAGTTTGTTGGGATGCATACTATGTAATCTTTTTTGCAGTCTTGATAAATTCAGGGTAAATGGCTTTAGACAGGTTTGTTGCTACAGTCACTGGGAGGATGCAGCTTGTTGCCCAGTAGGCAGGAGAAGGTGGTCTACCACTACTAGCACAACCATGAATTTTGGCAAGAGGGAGGTGGAGTTAAGCTAAAGGGGGAGGTAATTTTGCTGGAAAACCTCTTGGAGTAAAAACAGCAAGTGGAGACCTTCAAAAGTGAAAGAAATTCTAGGGGAGCGTGGGACAGAAGGCTGAGATTTTGTACAAAATGAGTGTTCTTGACTCGATGGGCACTTTGACCCCTTGAAAAGTCCATATCATACCTCATTGCATCTTTGTATGTATAAAGGCACTTCCTCCTCATGCCACGCTAAGTTTTTGAGCAGTAACAGTCTTGTCATTTTCTGCAGCTAAACACAGCTCTCAAATAAATCAAATACCCTAAGTGAGCAGATTTCAGAGAAGAAGTTACCAGTGAGGCTCTCCCCTCTGTCATAAGTCATGACGTTTTCCATCTCTCTTGTCTCACCATCTGATAATGCTCCAGGGTGAAATTCTACTCTTTCTCAAGCAGATGGGAGGTGTCACTTTGATTCCACCCAACCAGAATTTAATCCTTTTGCTTTGTGTTTCCTTTAGTCAGGTTGGTTTCCTTCCTTCCTTTCTTCCAGTCCTACCACAGCAAACGCAGTTAACTTAATTGCAAAAAATCCCATCCAAACAAACAAATAAAAAACCCATAAAGAAACCCAAACCAAAATAATCCCCACAAACCAACAAAAAAACCCCATAGTAAACCCAACAACAATCAACCAAACAAAACCAACAGAAAACCCCAACAGGATAGTTAAGGATAGTTTTGCATTATTGTTCTGATGCCAGAAGGTCTCAGCTGAGGTTTGTACTCCTTCCTACAGTATAAAATGAAAGGGTAAATAAGGTGAATGTGGGCTGGGGGTTAAATTGTGTGAAATTATGTATGTTTTAAAAGAACTTGGGGTTTGTCCCTGTTTTCCCTATTGACATTACCTTTGAAAAATATTATGGGGAAGTCCAAGAATTTGTTGGACTTCTGTTACTTTCTATATTAAATTCTACCATTTAATTTGTATATTAAAAAAAAGGATCCTATTAACATGAAGCATAATAAATATTTCTGTTCCTACTATCCTAATGAATGGCTTTTCTCTGCTGGTTTGGTAACTCCTATACAACATGATCCATTGTACTGGTATCTATGAGGATACCTGCATAAGTAAAAGCCCGCTTATACCAGACTGAAGCTCTGCACTGTGATCTATGCAAATAGGTTGTTGCCAGCATCCACAGTTTTATCTTGGATATCAGTGCTGGGTTATTTTTAAATGCTCCGGGTTCACGGATAATGCAGTGACTTGGGAATTCTATTTTTCTTTGAGAATCAAGTACAAAAATCAGTGAATCAAAAAGCAAAAGCAAAAGCCTGACCCCTACATGGGACCTCAGAGGAATCAAACCTGCAGCTGCAGGTTTAGCTCAGACAAATGCATGGGCGACTTAAGAAGGCTTTGTGTGCCTTAGTAGATTAAAAGTGCCTATAAGGGTTGTTTTCTGGAGGTTCAGAGGTTTACAATACAACCAATTTCCTATGTACTTGGTATCACAGTGATAACCCGTCAAAAAGTCCCATTGTACCACAAATACAAAGGACTAAGCTTGTTTTTTATGCCTCAGGCTTTTTCCACTCCTGTAACTGGTCATGTTGCTCTTTTTGTTATGATCTTACACTCTTTTTTTGTTCCTTAGGTTTTGATTTTTTGTCCCTGATGTTTTAGTTGGGAATATCAAAGAGGAAGTCAAGCAAAAATGCCAGGAGGCCTGCGTGGCTGAACAAGCAGCTCATGGACAAACTCAAACACAGAAAAAGGAAGGCTACAGAGGGTGGAAGCAGGGACAGGCAGCCTGGGAGGAATACAGAGATATTGTCCGAGCAGCCAGGGATCAGACTGGTAAAGATGAAGTCCTGAATGAATTAAATCTGTCCAGGGGCATCAAGGGCAACAAGAAAAGCTTCTATAGGTGCGTGAGTGATTAGAGGGAGACAAGGGAAAATGTGCTCCCTCTCCAGAAGGAAACAGGAGGCCTCATTGACTGTGAAGTTGTTCCAGTCACACTGCCCAAGTTGCAGAAGACAAGTGCAGGGAGTGAGAGAATGAAGAACTGCCCGCTGCCAGAGAAGATCAGGTTTGAGACCACCTGAGGAAACTGAAAGTGCACAAGTCCATGGGACTTGTGTGGATCTTGAGAGAATTGGTGAAGGAAGTGATTAAGCCACTATCCATTAAATTTGAGAAGATGTGGCACTTGAGTGAAATTCCCACAGAGTGGAAAAGGAGAAGAATAACACTCATTTTTAAAAAGGGAAATAAAAAAGAGCTGGGGGACTGCAGGCCAGTCAATCTCACCTCACTTCCAGGCAAAGTCATGGAATGGATTCTCCTGGAAGCTGTGCTAAGGCACATGGAAAATAAGGAGGTGATTGGTGGCAGCCAACACAATGCCACTAAGGGCAAATCATGCCTGATAAATTTGGTGACCTTCTATGATGGGGGTTGTAGCAATGGTGGATGAGGAAGGAGACAGAAGTAGACACCATCTACCATTTGGTGGATAAGGATTTGGCTGTACGGACACAGCCAAAGGGTTGTGGTCAATGACTGTTGTTGTCCACGTGTCCAAACTGTGATACAAGTGCAGACCAGTGATGTCTTCGGGAGTCTTTGGGGGCCAGTGTTGTTCAACATCTTTGTCAGAGACATGGGCAGTGGGATTGAGGGCATCCTCAGCACATTTGCCAACAACACCGAGCTGTGTGGTGTGGTCACTTGCAGGAGGGAAGGGATGGGCCATCCAGAGGGACCTGGAAAGGCTTGAGAGGTGGGACCATGTGAAACCTCACAAAATTCAACAAGGCCAAGTGCCGGGTCCTACTCCTGGGTAAGAACAAATACAGGCTGGGCAGAGAATGGATTGAGAGCAACCCTGAGGAGAAGGCCTCAAGGGTATTGGTGGACAAGAAGCTCAATATGTTCACTGGCATCCCAGAAAGCCAAACATGTCCTGAGCTGCATCAAAAGTAGCATGGGCAACAGGTTGAGGAGGTGATTCCCCCCCTCTATTCCACTCTTGTGATATCTCACCTGAACTGCTGCATCCAGGTCTGGGATCCCCAACATAAGAAGAACATGGATCTGTTGGAGCAGGTCCAGAGGAGGCCACAAAATGCTCTAAGGTTAGAGCACCTCTGCTATAGAGACAGGCTTGGAGAGCTGGGGTTGTTCAACCTGGAGAAGAGAAGGATTCAGGTAGACCTTTGAGCCCCTTCTAGTGCCCAAATGGGGTTTATAAGAAAAATGGGGCAAACTTTTTGTCTGTAGCAATATGTTTAAAGTAAAAGAGGACAATTTAGGTTAGCTATAAGGAGGAAATTCTTCCCTGTGAGGGTGGTGAGGCCCTGGCACAGATTACCCAGAGAAGCTGTGGCTGCCCCATCCCTGGAAGTGTTCAAGGCCTGGTTGGACGGGGCTTGGAGCAACCTGGGATAGTGCAAGGTGTGCCTGCCCATGGCAGGGTGTTTGGAACTAAGTGACCTAAAAGATCCCTTCCAACCTGTATCATTCTATGATAATATTGTAATACTTTTAAAGTTTATCCAGATGAAAAAAAAAAAACAACCAACCAACCAAACAAACAAAAAACACCCCCCAAAACCACAAACAAACCCCAAACAAACAAAACCCCAAACAAACAAACAAACAAAAAAACCCAAACCAAAACAAAAAAACCCACAAACCAAAACAAACAAAACCCACAAAAAAACTCCCAAAAACCCAAACAAAAAACCAAAAACCAAAACCAAACAAAACAACAAAAAAACAGAGAAAAAACCAACAACAACAAAAAACAAAACACAAAAAAACCTAAAAAACCCCCAAACAAACAAACAAAAACCCCAAACCAAACAACCAAACAAACAAACAGACAAAAAAAAACCACAACAAAAATAGCACACAAAACCCACCAAAATGAAACCCTGACAGCTTTGGCTTATTTTTCCAGTACAGGATATCATTTCTGTCTGTTAAGAAGTGTCCAGTTATTTCATTTCTGTTGTGTGCATAAGCTACTAAGACCAAAAATGCTACACTGGTCATTGTTTCAGGAGGAAAGACAGCCAGATTCCACTATCTTATTAAAGTGCTGATAGCTCTTTCTGATGTCTGCAGAACTCTTCAAAGAACAACTACCAGTTCATTGATGTGCTAATATAACCAAACAGAAAACACCTTCTGTGATTTTAGATACAGCTGGAAGGCACAATTAACCAACTGTGTCCTCTTTAAGTGTCTGGTGCTCCAACACTGACTTGGAGATATAGCTTAGGACCTGATTATTCACTGAATGGAATCCAGTAACTGAGGCATTACTAACAAGTTGAGGTGCCAGACAAGTGTGAAAATACTGTGCCATCTTACCACTCCTTCTTGATTTTAAGAAAGATGATTTAGAACTATTTTCCTATAACAAGCCCACAATTTGAATAAGTTTTTTACTTCTCCTTCCATCTCTGGATTCTTTTATTTATTTGTTGCATTGCAGAAATGCAGAGGAAAGATTATCTTCCCATAGACACACATAAAAATACAAAGCAGTTTGAAATACGAATTTTCATTCTATTGCATGTTGTAGAAACACAGACCTTTGAATTAGCTGGCACACAAAGACACCTGCCCTTTGAAATGAAACGTTACCATCAGCTTCGTCTGGTCAGCTGGCAAATGTGAATCAGAAGACACACTGAGCAAAAAGATCTGTTTAAAGGGAGAGTCACTGATGCGAAAATAAGAAGGGAGTTCCAGTTGTCTGGACACATCTGCTGGGTCTGGCTGTTGAAGTCTGGTCTTTGGCTTGAGAAGAGGCAGCAGTTGCGATGGAGGAATCAGATAAATTTTAAACCTAGGGAAAATAAAATGGGATTCAATGATACTGCGTGTCAAAACACAAAGAGGAACTCACTACGGAGCCAGAAGAATTTGTGCATCTGACTTGTCTATGGGATGGGGAGGAAGGTTCAAAACAGTGCTTGGGGCTCTTCTCACTTGATGTTGCACAAACACATAGTGCAAAACTGAGGCAGCCTCAAAAAGATTTGTGTTGAAATTAAAAAGTCAAACCCTTATAATCACTCCTTCATGGATGAGGAGCAAAAAAAAGTGGTGACACCTAGATTCATGTATTTTCTTGGCCTTGGTACTCATTTCAACATTAATGCTCGAATAGTCTGAGCTACCTAAATTTTCCTCTTGTTCTGCTTTGTATGGGGAACAGGTAGAAAGATGTCAGCAAAAGGTGAAGATCAGCTCCTGCTCTTGCTCTGCCTTCGCACACAGTATAGATGCAATGGGCCTGAGCCACTTAACCCTGAGGTATTTGATCCAGTTTCACTGTAACTGAACTGTGTGCTCCTAAAAGAGGACAGATAGAGCAAAAAAACCCCTAAATACTGGGGTGGTTATACTTCAGAAGATGCTTTCTTGACTGGGACACTGAGGGCAATTTTAACTGTGAAACTAAATATTTTTGTACTTCATAGAATCTTAGAATCATAGAATGATTTAGGTTGGAAGAGATCTTAAAGATTATCCCATTCCACCACCCCTGCCACGGGCAGAGACACCTTTCACTAGATCAGGTTGCTCAGAGCTCCATCCAACTTGACCTTAAACACTTCCAAGGATGGGGCAGCCACAGCTTCTCTGGGCAACGTGTACCAGGGCCTCACCACCCTCACAGTAAAGAATTTTTTTATAGTACCTAATCTAAACCTCTTCTTTTTCAGTGTTGTCCTGTCACTACATACTTTTGTAAATAGTGTCTGTCCAACTTTCTTGTAGCTCCCTTCATGAACTGGAAGGCTGCAATGACGTCACTCTGAAGCCTTCTCTTCTCCAGGCTGAACAATCCCAATTCTCCCAGCCTTTCCTTATAGGAGAGGTGCTCCATCCCTCTGGTCAACTTCGTGTCCTCCTCTGGACTCTTTCAAATGGATCCAAGTCTTTCCCGTGCTGCGACCCCAGAGCTGGAGGCAGCACTGCAGGTGAGGTGTCACCTGAACAGGGCAGAGGGGCAGAATTACCTCCCTCCCCTGGGATGAGCCCAGGACACGTTTGGCTTTCTGGGCTGTGAGTGCACATTGGCAGCTCATGTCCAGCCTCTCATCCACCAGCACCCCCAAGTCCTTCTCAACAGGGCTGCTCTCGATCAGTTCATCCCCCAGCCTGGCTTATCCCAGGAGTTGAGCCAACTGAGTTATCTCCACATTAAAAAAGCCAATGTACATGCAGGTGTGTACAGGTACCTCCTGTTACAATCAGTGGTGGTTAGGAGCTCAGTTGTTCACTCATATCCAGAACTATCTGAGATGCCATCCTCCACAAAGGTTTCAGGTCACCAGAGACCTGCATGTAGATTACTAGAGCCTGACACCATGACTACTTTGGTGAATGGCTGTATGACTAAGCAGATCCCCAATAACATCTGCATTTAGTTGTCTCACTCTTGAAAGGAATCTCATGCAGATTAGAATCAGTCTTTGGGAACAACAGGTAGTTTGTGAATTCATTAGCATTTTGGTGCTTTCAAAGGATTTTGAAAAATAAAATGTGGGTTTTATTACTTCATAAAACAAGCTGTATTTAATTACCCACTTCGAGTTCAGCCTCTAAGAATAATTTCTAGAGGTATTCTGACAATACTTTTCCTCCAAAGGGAACTGCTTTTGTTGTCTTAATAATTTTATGGAATAAGGTTACACCCACACTGTTTCAAAGGCAGCCCTAAGGTATAATTTGCCTGCTGTCCTCAATGTCTCCTGTTGCTTGGGGCTAGTGGTTAGATTTTGGATGACCACCTGGTGCAAGAGGAGGGAAAATCTTAAGGTTGATGGCTGTTTAACTGTGCTCTGGTGCAACACAAATGGAACTTCAGAAACTAAGATATAGGTTGTCAAAACCTGCTAGTTCCCTAAATGCACACAGCTGAGGATTTATTCCCACACCAGATGACTAGATGTTGGAGAGAAAGGACTTAATTCTTTATCTCAGACTCCTTCTTATTACTTTCTTCTTAACCCAGAGCAGACCCATAAGTGAACTGTAAGATAAAGAGTAGCTCTTACTAGGCATATTTTCTTTTTGTAGGCTATTCACCATCACCGCCAGCCACAAATGAGTGGTTTATGCCTATAAGAGATGACACAAAAGCATAAAGAATTCTCTAGCAGTAATTTTGATCAAAATGTCAAAAGCTTATTCACTGCTTTGTGTCAAACCTTGAAAATAATTGCCATTTATGAAGAGAAAGCCAAGATGCAACAGTGGTTACCTGGGTGATTTCAGTGTTAAGTTGGCCACCTCTGTGGGGTTTAAATACCTTTTCTTCAAAGGCAGGTGAATATTTGCCGTGTTAGTCCACTGGTCCAATAAACTCACTCTTTGTTCGTGTCGATGCGTTGTTGCCAAGGCACTCCCTAAACAAGAGATATTTCTGCTTTTCAGTGCTACCTGGCTGGCAGGGTAAGTGCTGTGTCCCCAGGGAAGTGCCACAGACATCACAAAGAGAGGAGGAACATGAGGTGCATCCCAAAGTCCTGGATGCTAGGGAGAAGAGAGAACTGCAAGGTTACCTCGCCCCATCCCTCTATTCATGTAGTTATGCAGCTTCAAGTCTAATTGGAAAGCTTTGAGCCTGAGGCCTTCACCTCTTCTGAGGGGACAACTGTTCCACCGGCTAAGATGTTAGAATACTGAGTGATATAATTTCAGTTTGGAATGACGGGAAACAAGAAAGAAAGTAAAAAATTCCACGGTGTTATACTTTTTCTGGGTACTGAACTATCTCGGCAATGTTTATAAGTGGTTTGAAGAAAGTTATGGCTGTCCTCACAGAATCTTTGAGGCTGGAAAATCATTGAGTCCAACCATCCATTAACCCATCAGTGCCATATTCACCACTAAACCATGACCCCAAGTGCCACAAAACCACATCTTTTGAACACTTCCAGAGATGGTGATTCCTCCACTTCCCTGGGCAGCCTGTACCAATGCCTGACCACCCTTTCAGTGAAGAAATTTTTCTAATATCCAATCTAAACCTCCCCAGCACAACCTGAGGCTGTTTTCTCTTGCTGTGTCACTTGTTACACAGGAGAGACTGAACCACACCTGTCTACAACTTCTCTTCAGGTGGATGATGGAGAGAGATAAGATTCCCGCTGAAATCTCCTTTTCTACAGTCTAAAATACACCTTCCATGTACCCTCCTTGAAATAAAAAAATTATCCACCAGGTAACATTGTCCACTTCTCTTCAACAGTTATTTACAAATACTTCATTTCTTTCTGACTCTCGGAGCTTGGTGTAGATGAATATAAAAATATGAGGGATATTAAGATGATGGTAAGAATTTGGGTTAACCAGGAACACAGAAAGATCAAGTTCAGACTTTTGCTGGACCACCAGGAGAGAGGAAAGGATGAGAAAGAACTTTGCATGGCCTGTTTGGGAGAAAAACTACCAGAAATTTCTAAAGAAAAGGTAAATTAAAAACCCCCCAAACCCATCAAAAACTCCTGAATGAATACGAAGCTGCAGAACTGAAAAAAAGAGATTGAGGAGGAAAAAGAGTTACCAATATTTCTTTGGGCAGTGGTCATTAAAGCAAGAGTAAAGAAGGATTTGGCTCAGAGGAAGAAGGATTTGGCTCAGTGGCAATAATATCGGAAGAACTCTCTGATGCCAAGAACTTCAGTGTTCATAGATAGTGTTTTTCATGAGTTTAGAGGGAAGAAAAGCAGGCAGATAGATAGAGAAGGATAATGATTCATTACTTTTCACATGAGGCTTTAAGAATGACTGAATATATACCTGTATTTACCACATCTGTGATGGGTTGACCCTGACTAGATACCAGGTGCCCATCAAGCTGCTCTAACACTCCCCTCCTCAGCTGAACAGAGGGGAAGGAAATAAGATGAAAAATTCCTCATGGTTCAACAAAAATCTCAGCCTGATGCAATACAACAGAAGATTAGGGAGAAAGGCTGCAACTACAGTCTGCCAAATTCATAAAACCATAGGAACTGAGCTCAGTGAAGTCAAAGAAATTCAAGGAGCAATGGTGATGGTAGAAGAGAATGAAGGAAAGGTCTTGTGTACTTGTAATCACAGGTACACAGTGCCACCTTTTCCTCTTTTTTGTCCTCACTGTGACAGTTCCATACCTGTAATCACAGACAAAACCGCTTCTAAATGCAATTTTTAATACAAAAATACTTTGGGAGGACAGTGTGTCAGTTTAACTGTTCGCAAAAAAATTAAAGAAAAATAGTGGACTAACGTTTCAGAACTAAAGGGATGTGAAAACTACAGCAGCCAATCCTTGACAAAATTTCTTTCTTTGCATGTTTTTAAGGACAAGTTTCATGAAGTGAGATTTCAGCTGTGCACTTTCACAGAGACCTGTGCTGTGACTCACATGAACACACGTGTCCTCTCACGTGACCATCGTGAGGCTTGTGGTGTTAAAGGGATGTGGCCACCTAAGTGACAGGACATCTTTGGATGGTATGACTGATGCTTCTACATAGCAAGCACAATGCCCAGGGCTCATGACAGGGTCTTGAGGAAAGAAAGCCTTCAAGAGGACAGATACGATTCTCGGGTTTTAAATTACATGTTGGGCCGACATGGGAATTCATCCTTGGGAGAACTGTTTAAGGGCACCTTTGTGCACCACTACGTGACATGAGCAATCACAAAAACTTTTTCTTCATAAAGAAAATTACTGATGAAGGGATCAGCCCTAATGGAGTAATTGGTACATTTGCAAAACTGAAGAAAAACAATCCATTGATCCTGATCCCACTTTCATCCACAAGGCAGCAAAAAGTCAAGTCACAGATTGCTGTATTAGCTGGCAAAGTGCTTGATTTGCCTTCCTAACCATTTTGGAATAACTATTCTTATTGGAATTCTGTCTGACTGTGCAAGGTGAGATGGTTCAATTATTTAATCATGCCATCACTCTCAATTTGAAAGGCCAGTGCTAGAGCAAATGTGCTTTCTGTTTAATTTATACGAATACTTAACCTAGTTGGTCTGCTCCCTGTTTGCATGTCTTCAGTAATGTATCAGAATGTAATGGATATTTCCTCCATTTTTATATCTGTCAAATTTTATGAGTCCAATATTCCATAGGTGTCTCTGAGTATAAAAGCTTTGTTCGTGTCTGTGTGCTTTTCCACAGAGACAAGGAATTCTGAGGTAGTGATGCTAAAAACGGTACCACTCTAAGCCTGTCCTCTTTCATATCAAGAGGCAAAGATTTGCAGTTTCAGTACAGATCTGCGATTAATTTCTAAATGCCTGTACCTGTTGATTATTTCCATAGTAATTTGTTTCATGTTTTCGAGTGTGTTAGCTTTCTGTCAGTATTCCAGTGAATAGAAACCTTTCAAATACATGTTTTCTCAGCCTGTGCTAAACAGTCTAACAACACTTACAGCTTTTGTTACAGATCTTCTAAGAATTTTTTTGATGGCCATTTAAAGTTTGAGCCTTCTTATAGATGTAAAATATTAACAGCAGGAATCAGGACAAGAAGAAAAGTTTTTTTTGGTTGGTTGGTTTTTGTTTAGTTGGGTTGGGTTTTTTCTTTTGTTTCTTTTCTTTTTTTTTTCTTTTTTTTTTTTTTTTTTTTTGGGGTT
>VXAY01002365.1:40556-64202 GCA_013399855.1 Oxyruncus cristatus
TGTGTGGTGGTTTTTTGTCTTGTTTTTGTTTTCCTCGAGAATATCCTTTATTTTAAGCCTACTTAATCAAATTCCTCACAGAAAAACTGAACAAACACCAAGGTAAAATGAGGAGGTATATGGAGAAATCTCACAAGTGGGTGATGAAATACATGCTTTGCCATTTTTTGTTTCTGAAATAATCTTGATATTTCACATAACTAGCTTTGCACAGGATCTGGAATAACTTTGCTCAACCAACCTCAAAAGACTATTCATTTAGATGGGATAATAAAGCTTCCTGAAATATTTTTCTTGGAAATAATGGGGAAAAAAATCCCAATGTAATCAAAATATGTCTTTACATTATGTGAACACTCTTTCAGAGAAATAGCAAGGAAGGAATTGAGTGAAGGAACGAAGCTCTGACAATATCTTGGCATCCCCTTTAGACATTTTGGAGAGAAATGTTTTGAACATGTTTTTGAAGGAACTGTTCAACACTATGCTTCTTCCTCTGTATTATTTTTTTTTTTTAAATAATGAAATCTAAACATTTCAAAACATTAAAAAGTATGACTTTGAAGGTATCTTCCTAATGCTTCAGATTCGTTATAATTTTAAGAAAACAGATTGAAATCCTGAAAGCAGTGTGAAGGGTGATGCTTTTGCATGATATCACTTCCCAGCTGCTTCATGACCGTGACTGGTCTCCACATCCCAAAGTACTCAACCAACCACTCTCTAAATGGTAGTGGTCTTTCTTCCCTTACTGTTTTTTGTTTGTTTGTTTGTTTGTTTGTTTGTTTGTTTTGTGTGTGTGTGTGGGTTTTTTTTGTTTGTTTTTGTTTTTGTTGTTGTTGGTGGTGGTGGTGGTGGTGGTTTTTTTTGTAAATGGAAATTATTGGATTATACCTCTTCAGTTCTGTGACATTACTTTACCTACAGCTGTATCTTTTCTGACTCCAGGACTCTTTTATTCTACATCTGCTCTCTCTGCTTTTTCAAACAAAATTGACAAAGCACCACAGGGAATAGATTGGAGATTATTAACTACAGGATGTCAAGTGAAATGGTGCTCAGAAGATCTGCAGTCATACCACATTTATTTCTGAAAAATCCTTATTGAAAAAAAAAATAAAACCAAAGCAGATTAAGGCTGTGATTGAAGAAGAATCCTCAGCTTCAATATTCTCCAGTGAGGCAACAGACAAACAATTTACCTTCTAATTACTGTGCTTTGGTTTGAGGTCTGCCACGCTGGGCCACCAGTGCTGTGCAGCACATGGGAGTAGGACCACTGCGTTATTCTTTAACTCCGTGAGAAAGACACAGGGAAGGAAGGCATATTTCAGTAAAACCAGTATGGCAACTTGTGTTTGGACCAGCTATATGATCCCAGACCAGTATCAAACGATGGAAAAGCTTTTGTGAGTGCGGCAGGGTCACACCAGAGCAATGTGAGTTCAAAGGAAGCTTCAAATAATATTTGCTAAGGGACAGGGAACAGAGGCTGCAGCTGTTTGCCCAATAAAGCAAATTCAATATCCGAATGAAATTGGACCATATAATCAATATTGGCCTAGTGAGAAAAGAAACAATAATCTTATAGCTCATTGGAAAAGATGTAGCTTTGTCCACCTCCTGGTCATGCTGCAAAGCCATCTGTTTTTCTTCCATCCTGTTTTGTTAAAGATTTTGAGGAGGACAGAGGCTGAGCTTGCTGTGCTGCAGTGCCAAGCTCTTATTGTTTCTTTGTGCTGATACTATTATTTCATAGTAAAGAAATTATTTCATAGGAAAAAGTGTGCAGGAAGGACTACAGAGTAACAAGGAGCACTGAGCAAAGGTTTTGCAGAAATAAATGAGCCTGTATAATAGGACCACATCATTAAAAAGGCAGGCCAGTGGAAATGACAACTTCAAGATCGAATGTTGAGGGAAGCTGTCCACAGACTTACCATGGATTTTAAGCATATGACAACATTCATAGAAAAGAGGGAGACCTTTCTGTATCAAAGGACTGGTAATTTTATGAAGGTGATGAGGGGAGTGTAACATCTCCCTTGTGAGGAAAGGCTGAGGGATCTGGGCCTGTCTAACCTGGAGACTACATAGTGGGGATTCTTATCAAAGTCTGTAAGTATCTGAAGGGAGGGTGTCAGCAGCATGGAGCCAGGTTTTTTCCCATTGTGCCTGGTGACAGGATAAGGGGCAATGGGCAAAAACTGAAACACAGGATGTTCCATCTGAGTGTGAGGAAAAACTTTACTTTGGGGGTGACAGAGAACTGGAACAGGTTGCCCAGAGAGGCTGTGGAGTCTCCTTCCCTGAAGGTATTCAGAGGCCAGCTGGATGTGATCCTGTGCAACCTGCTCTGGGTGAACCTGCCTGAGCAGAATGGGTTGGATAAGTTGATCTTTAAAGGTTGCTTCCAGTTCTAACCATTCTGTGATTCTGTGATCAACTTTCAAGAGAGATGGCAGCATAAATGCCCTAGGAACACACATCAGAAGAACAAGTCTTACAGCAAGTGTAAGACTTGCTGAAGCAAAGTTGAGAGAAAAGATGTAAACTTAGTGATCTAGACATATTACTTTCCTACATCTGTAATTCTCATTTTTCTATGAAATTTGACATAATGCATGATTTTTATGAGTGTTTCTTTTTTTATTTCAAGTCCTTCCCTCTACCTTGAAGTGAATTTAATTCTCCTGAGGTACATTAATACCTAAGAATCCAGTTAAACACTACATTTCATCCTTAAATTCAGAGTCAAATGTGGATTAAAAGGTACTGTTGGAAGCTCTTCAACTCCTGGGAGCCTTTACTTTGAAGAAACAACAGCTTTAGAATGAAATGAGTGACACAGTGCAGGTAGACCAGAAAATGGAAATTTGAGATGAGAAGCAAAACTGCTCATGAGGGTCTTGACTGGAAATTAGGGACAGGAGGAATGAGGGAACAGAGAGCTGAGAACATGAAAAACCACTAAGAGCATGGGGGCAAAAGAGAAATAGTTATCAGGTTGGAGTAAAGAGGATGAAGCAAAGGAAGAATGACAGAGAGGGGCCTAATACTTACTCTGTTCAAGAAACTTAATACTTACTCTGTTTAAGAAACAGAAGAAAATGAGGATAGACTGTTGTTTTAATTGAATATTTTGTCAGTCTCAAGCATGAGTTTCACTAAATTGACTAAGAAAGTAGAGATTTATTTTTTTTTTTTTAGTTACAGGGGTAAAACTTCATATTCACTGCTCTTGGAACAAAGTGACAAAATACATATGTAACCTTATCTCTGTAAAGCTTAGATTCCAAGCTTCTATTGGGTATATGAGGCATTTCTCATGTTCTGTGAGTGACAAGGATATTGCCTATCTATTTATGTCTTTCTGCACAGTATCTGTCACTGACTCTACATTTAACTATCATGGCTTTCAAAAATGGCAAAGTTTAAATGGCAAGGTGCAAAGTTTTGCGTTGTTCTGCTAGTGCACTTTGCATGCTAGTAGTGGAACAGGCAAGATGCATTCTAATCCTGAACATAGCCTGAATAAGAGATCAAAAGCAAAAAAAAAAAATACAAAATAACCAGGCTGAAGTAATATTTTCTGAGTGATGATTGCAAAACAACAGGTAAAAGTGCAGAAAATATTCACTGGCAATATATCTTTCCAGTGTCCTATTAACACAGCATGTACAAATACATAACAAAATTATATTCTGATTATTTTCTTTTAAATAGTTTTTTTAAATCAGGCCCATTACTTTTCTTGTGTACATGGAAAATAACTAATTTTAAAAGATCATCTAAACCAGAAGGTTTGAAAATGGGTTCAATCTCTCAGCACAAATTTAGATGCAGTAGATGTTGTAAAGAATGTTGAAGCCATCAATAATCGCAAAATTCCCCTCTGTATTTGTTGCCCTTCTTGGATTCCAAGCAGTTAAAACCTCTCTGAAAGTACACCATGCTTCCAAATGAGAGTTTCTAAACCAAGTCTCGAAGAGATCCAAATGTGCCATTTAACATAATTCCTCATCTGATGCTGAGCGGCGGGCTCGGTAACTGCCTCCCAGTCACTGAATGATAATGTAATGTGCAGAGGTGCCATTTGGAAATTTAAGTTGGAGTCAACTTTCAATAAGCCATTTCTCCTTTCTGATAGGAAGGTTTTCTTTCAAAATGGACCTATTTGTGTAAATTGCAGGCAGGCCTGACTACTTTGCACAGCTGAGGGAAAGCAGGCTGGTGCTTTTTATGGAGTGAGCTATCAGGTAGATGCACATTTGACACAGAGTGCGCTGAGTTATCAACTTTCTCCAAGGGCAATCATATATCTTGTGCATCCAGAGCCAAATTAAATCTGACATTTCATTTAAAGCCTGAGACATCCTGATGCTAAAGCAGAGCATGAGTGGTAAGAGTAGGAGGGCGTTCAGTTTTTCCGGATGGATGTTTCCGTTCCTTCCCTACTTGTCTGGGTAGTAGATGAGGTCTAATTGCCCACCATCATGCTACATTTTAGCCAGATGTAAATCTCAGATTTAATTCTTTTCCAATGACTCTCCTGCCTATGTTAGTTGTTGCCTGGCAGTGCTAGGGAGGGCCAATCTGATCTAGCTTCAGATGGCATCGTAACCGGCATTATTTATGTAGCATGTTGTGAAGATTTCTTTGGTTATCCCCACAGATCTCACATCAACCCTGGTAGTTTGCAGATGGAAATGGAGTCCCTGCATTTCCCAATCTCATTTTGTTCAAAATCCTTATATCTTATTATAGGTGTTCATTGCAGACAAGCCTTTCATGCTTTCAACATTGAATTAAAAACCAGACCCTTTTGCTGAGGTGGTGGATGCATAAAGGTCACCAGGATGAGTATGGTAAAAGTAGGATAAACAACTTTTATCCTTCATTACAACCATGGAAATAGCTGGAAAAGTTCTTGGACTGTTTTGTGATATCTATTGAAATAGACTCATAAATTCTCAAAATTTACATAGTATCACCCAGGAGTCACAGGATAAAGTCTATATAGTAGGCTGAAATTCTGTGTTCATTCCACCTTTATTATGCTATTTTCCAGTGCAAACTGGATCAACAGTGATGACCTAGTCCCAACAGCAACATCCACAGCAGAATGTAATTTTCTAGGTATTTCATAGCAAAATTACTTCTGTATTTTTATACCTCCTCAACCATGCCATCCAGGGTCTGTTGTGAATATTATCGTATGCAGCATGATTATTATGAAGGAGTATTTTTCCTGATTAAGAATATTGTTCATGGCAGCAAATGATATTGCTAAGGGTGAGGAGGCCCTTTATACATGCTTCTATTGTTTCCTTCATTATACTTTATTTCACGTGTCACAGGCAGGCACATCTCATACATCTTAATTATTTGATTATCTTCCAAGATGGAGATATCTTTCCTGCCTCTAAGGTGGGAGAAGTTGCAAGGAGTGGGAGATATTTTGTGTAAGTAGAAACAGAAATAGAGGAAGTCACACCTTATATCAAATTGTTTTCACATTTCCTTCCCTATTGATTTTTCAAAAGATAATTATTGTGTGTGTAGTTTGAGCTGCGCTCATTAAGAACCCATTGATTGTTAGCTATTATAATTTCTTCAAATCTTGAAACTGGGAGGGAAGGGACAGAAGGAAAAAATAGGCTCAATATTTTATTATTAATTTTTTTGTAATTGAACACTTTGGGCACTTCCCTTCCATTCTTTTCTTTCTGATAAAAACCCTGGATTTTTTTTTTTTTTTTTATTATTTTTTTTTTTTTAACACATTGATCCCCTTGCTTTTATTAAGGTCAAAGGGGGAATGTTTATTCCTTCATGAAGAGCAACCTTGGATTGATTGAAAAGGATAATAGCCCATTCAACCCTTTTATTGCAAAGTGGCCAGTCTTTCAATTGCATCTGCACTAACCTGTGTTGGAAAAAAGCAGAAGCACTATTGTCCATTTAGCAACATCCTCCACCACTGTACGTTCTGTAGGAGAGGGCCTGTTCATTGTGAAGATATCTCTTCACATGATTTCCTAGAAAGATCAGGGAAACATGCAAAATACTGGTAAAATTATAAGTTCTCCCTTTTCCTTTGTTGACAGCATTTGTCTCAAACAACTCTTTTAGTCTAAGGAGTTTGGTATTGACTCACTCCACAAAGCCTTTCTGCCTATGCCGAAGGACTCTCCTCAGTTTTCACATTTCTGCTTTGCTGTCACTGCAAAGAACCTGTAGTTCTTACCATACTAGTACAACAGACCCCAGAGGCAGAATAAAGAAGTAATCCCCAAATCCCTTGTGGGAAGGAAGGGAAGAAACTTGGCAAAGCCCACAAGGACATATACACGTTGTGTGCCCAGCTCCATGGCAGAGTTCCTGACAGAGTTCATTGTTCCTGTGGAAGTGATGGGAAGGGTTAGGCACCTACAACCGAGTTTCCAGGCAGTCAGTGCAGATGCTGATGACAAAAAGGACAATTCAGCCATCCCAAAAGTATATTTGTGATCCCCTCCGACTGCTGGGTTTGGGAGACAAAGCCTGGAGTCCTGAATGAGGTCAAGACAGGCTTCCATAAAATATCCCAAGTTCAATTCTATCCCTGAGTGGAAACTGCTCAAGGGGTTTTTTTTGCACCAAAGCATCTCTACATATATTTGTTTCCTTGCTCACTGACACCTGAAATCTCATCACCTTTGTTACAAATGTGTGCAGAAAGATCAGAAGCACACACGTATTTTTGTCTTTAGAATCACAGAGTCACTGAGTGGTTTGGATTGGAAGGGACCTTAAAAATCATCTCATTCCAACCGCACTGCCATGGGCAGGGACACCTTCCACTAGACCAAGCTGCTCGGAGTCCCATCCAACCTGGCCTTGTACACTTCCAGGGGGTGGGTGCCCACACTTCTGGGGATGGGGTATCCATTCTTCCTAGGCTTGCCAAAAGCCTGGCATCCACTAGGAAAAAGGAGTTAGGGGCTTGAAGAGTTGTGGAGGATCATTTCTATTCTGTCTGAGTGTGCAGAGCACAGAGCTGGCTTGGACCAGGGTGTGGTGCTCCCACCAGCCTCATTAATGTTGGAAATGACTGTGGCTGCTCAGCTCAGAGCTTGCTGCATGCTGGAGGCGTGTTCTGAGTACGTCTGCAGGGCAAGGTTTTTCAGAAGATTTAAGCATGAAAAGATGAAGGAATTCTATTTTGAGTTTCCTGACAATTTTTTTTTTCTACGTTGGTTTGTCACAAACGGGAGAAATTAAACTACCTCAGTCCTTGTGTGCTCAGGCAGTTAAATTCTACGTAAAGTTGAACCCTGGACAACTACGTGCTTCTGTGGATCAGGTGCTGATACATGTTTTGCTTTTTTTTTTTCCAAGGCCACAAAGACTATCTGCAACGGATCAAGGGATTTCATCCAGAATTACTCACTCAGCCCTTGTCCTTTGCCGGACAAAAGCTGCCACCGCCCCTCCGCAGCTGCCAGCTTTGCGTGCTCCTTGAAGGATGGCCTGGCTTTTAAGGGCATGTCTACATTGTCAGCTGCAGACAGACACATGCTGTGCTCTGAACTGGAGCTGCCTTTCCCTAGGAGCTGTGCGGAGATGTAAATGCCAAACTGCTTGCCATTCTAATGAGTCCAGCTGAGTGACATTGTGTCCTGCCGGGCTTTAGGCACACGCGTTTCTTCCAGGCAGAGCAGTGATGTAGTGATCAACATCCATCTTAAAACAACATTATTTTGTTTGGTGTCAGGGAAAGAAAGTATTAGAGAGACAAATAGCATTTAAAAATAACAAACAGCGGGAATATATATTTAGTCTTATGTTTCCAATTTGACGTGTCACTCTGAGTCAAGTTAGATAGGCTTTGATCCCCCAAGAGGGACTTTTTTAATGTTCTAACAAAGCACCAGTTTTCACATAGAGTGGAGCTTATGTTAGTGCTGTGGTTCCTTCTATTTTTTGCTCGCATGCACAAGCCAACACTGAAATCTTCAGGTTAATACCATCAGCATGAAACCTGATCTTGTTTCAAATCCAGACTGAGTAATACTAAATAAATATTCAGAGAGTAGGTCCTGTAAATATGATTCACCATGTTACTGCAGTTATAATTTTAGTGTGTAATTTGAGGATTAAGTGCTTTAAATCAAGCCTGGGGTACCCACAGACACTGCACTCTGTGAATCCAAAGGGATTTGTTGGCCTGGAGGAGAATGGATTAAAGCTACTGTGGCTCCTTATTTGGAGTACTACCTCTTGAGTGACTAATAGAAAAAAACAATTTTCAATTTTCGCTAGGTAATTCATCTGACTGTTGCCCAAACTGCTCCCTAGAGAGAAACAGTTTTGGTAGAGAAACTATTTGTGAAATACACATCAGTATACTGACAGCTTCCAAAAAAAAGGACTCAATTCCTGTGACACTTGTCACATTAATGGGCACAATTCATATTAAGAGTTTGACACATTGAGTTAAAGTATTTGATTGGTCTTTTCTTGTTATTGTTATTTTCCCCAAACAAACCTTAGCATACAAAGTGTGCTGGTAATGATGGGGCATCTGTTTATAAATGTCTCAGTGTTACTTCTTGGATGAGTGTGTGGAAGCGTCATGTACAAAGCAAAGTGAAGCTCAGGCTGGCAGGAGGATTAAGCTATTAAATATTCTGTGAGCACAAAGATCTCTGTACCTGCTCTCTCCTCTGCACTCCTGCTTACCCAGCAGCAAATGCGTGTTCTAAATGCCACATCATATGCCTACACACTCCTTCCCTGGGTTAGCATAATAAACGCCCTAAATCATATTATGCTGTGTATCAGTTGTTCAGTATTCAAGATCTGCTCCTAGCTAACCTAAAATTATGATTTATCCCTGCCTTTGATTTTCTCTATTGACTGCTAGCTGTTTCTGTAAGGTTACTGTGGAAACAGGAAGAGGATCCAAGGATAGCAGTTTGTCTGTGGCATGTCTGTGCATCCATATGTCACATCTATATGGCCTAGAGGTGTTGACGTGTAAGAACAAACACTACACAAGGAATAGTTTGCGAGTTAGGATGTTGCAGCAACCACTGCATTAAATACAAGGGCTCACAGTTGGCAAGCGTCTCAAATGCCAGTTTTCCTGAAGGATGTTCTATGACTCCTTATTTTGGACTAAGAAAGAATATTCACTTCTGCAAAATGCTGCAAAATAAAGCAGTCTTCTCTCAATTACTTTTTCCCAGGTGGAGGGCTAGAAATCTGGATTCCTCTCTCATGGTAATATTTTGTCTTTATATCCACCACCTGAAAATCTCTTCACACAGTCTGTGAAGCCCTGTCCCCACCTCAAAAATCAGGCAAAAAAGGCTCTGAAGGCAGAGTGCCCAATTCTCCTCCCTTGGCTGCATATTTCGGATCCTTGAATTGATCTCAGTGGGGAACCCAGTCCCACACACAGCCTTGTCCAGATCCATCCTTCAGCATCAGTTCCTCAATTTCCCATCGGTCAGGTGAAATAAGGATGCTGCCTTAGCCATCAGCTAGTGTCAGACTAACAATTCTCTTCATGGTATTAAGATGATCTATTTGTTTTTATTTGTTGAAATATCGGTTGTTGAGGATAGCCTACTAGATGTGAACTCTGAATGAGGAACATGGTGGACACCTCTTGGTTTGGAATGATTGAGCCCAATTAGCGTTACATATCCTGTGATGAGATGAATTTGCTTCATAAGGTAGATGGATTAGATGGATAGCTAAAAATGACCTTGCCCTCTGACTAGGCTGGTCTAGGTCTGTGCTCTGGGGGTAGGTTTTTAGTACTATGAGCTCCTTTCAACTGCTAATATTCCCTGTATGTCTTTTCTGGGAAGGTGACTGCAAATCCTGAAGGCAGGAGCTGGATCTGAGAACACAACATTCCTGTAAGTATGAAAACACAGACATCATTTCCCTGATGGTGTTGAAGAGATTACCTGTTAAAGCTTCAAACAGGATATTTTCCTGCACTTGCTGAGCAATATATGTTCTAGCAGAAAGAATAGATTCAGGAAAAAGGAGAATGCATCACCTGAGTGCCAGTGGGATCCAACCTGTGCCAATGCCTCACCACCCTCACAGAAAAGAATTTTTTCCTAATATTTAAACTACACCCATCCTTTTTCATTATGAAGCCTTTCCCCTTGTTCCATCACTCCATGACCTTGTCCAAAGTCCCTCTCCAGCTGTCTTGTTGCCTCTTTAGGTACTGGAAGGTGCTCTAAGGTCTCCCTGGAGCCTTCTGTTCTCCATGCTGAAGAACTCCAAATCTCCCCTCCTGTCTCCGGAGCAGAGACCTTCATTCCCATAAGTGTACTGAGCTGAAAAGTCTCACTGCAATTCTCACCTACTCAGGATTAAAGAGGCAAAACAATAAATGGGTGTAAAGAATTAAGGCTCTCCTTTGAAAATCCCTTCAGGTTGGGGGTAAAGCCCATTAAAAATTGCATAACAGTCAACGCAATTATCATTTCATTTACAGCTTTAGGCACTATGGTACTATAGGTGATTTATAATGGAAAAATCTAATAAAAAAATAATAGAATAATTTTCCTTGCAGGCAGGATTCATAGATGAAAATTTGAATGAACCAGACTATTATAACCAGAATGTTAGTTGGCTTAAAAAAAATACCAACTAAATTACTTTAATTAAAAAGGTATTTTGTGTTCAAAAAGAAAGTTTTAAATATTCTCAGCTTGAGGCAAATCAGTCTGTATTTTGACAAACCAGGATCCATAGGTTTTCTGGGGATTTGTCAAATATTTACCGTCTGTAGAAACTACTACCTTTATGTGTTTACACTTACCAATCGCTGTATTAGTTTCTCAAAATAAGTATTCCATATTTCCAAAGTGTCACAATAAAGGCTCTTCCTTTAGCATTACAAGCAGCAGTATTTGGGCTTTGCTGTACAGTTTTATCCCGAGAAAATGTGAATTCACCCAAGTTCCATATTGTTTAACAGGGAATCAGAGCAAACAATGATGCCCTTGAAAAAACATCCTGCATTCCCAAAGCTTCTGCCTCTGGCTAAAGAGACTCTGCACATCCTATCTGCCACCACCACTGAGGGAGGCTGAGCATGGTGAGGCTTGTTGCTCTCCTCTCAGCAGTTTCATGGTGGGGGTAGACACTGCAAACCCACCTTTTACAGAGTCTTATTAGGGCCAAAGTTGCGTTGGAGACAAGCAAAGAGCAAAACAAACCACACCAAAAAAGGAGGGTCTCAGGTTGACAAGCTTTTCATCCTGACTGAAATGGCAGGAGATATAAAAGATGCCTGTGGATTAAGAACTATTGCTCTCAGTTTGACTTGCTTATGTCAGTGAGGAAGTCTGAGAAAAAGGGAGCCAGTCCATTCACAGTAGAGAAAGGTGTTAGTAAGCAGAGGGGTGGTAAGGATGCCAGTCTTTATGAGGTGGAAGAAGACAAGTGATACATTATTGCAGAACATAGAGGGGGAGCTTAATTTAATTTAGAAATTGTAAAATCTTCTCTGTATTAATTGTCACAAAAAAGTTCTTACAGGCTTGGAAGTGGGTTTTTTTTGATTATTCGTGTTTCTCCATTTTATTTTTTTCCTTTTCTTTTTTCCTTTGCCCCCCTCCTCAGTAAAGTCCTGCTATAAATTCAACCCTTGCATCCAAAGGAAGTTCAAATCTGGGAAAGAATTGTAATATAAATGCACAGTAGAACCTTACTTATACAACATCAGTGAAGGGAAATTTTATGCCTTACTAAAACTGAAGCTGTGAATTACCCAGTTAAGTAAAATCAGTGCAGAAGGATGCATGGCAAAGCACTAACTCCAGCTATGGGCCAGGATAGAGTGTCTGTGCACAGGAAACGCCCAACACAGAAGAATGGCCTCACTGTCAATGTGTTTTCACTGCATTTACAAGTGTTTTGATCCAACTTTAAAAAGAAGGATACATTCTACCTGAATCAGAGTGGATACACATATGGAATACAGATATGGTAGACTTAATGATGACTGCAGATATGGAAAAGGGGGTTTAGAAGGCAGGCAGGGAGAAGGGAAGGTTGAGGAGCAAGCACTGTGACACAACATTAAAGGATCAATTTGAGAATCGTGGGACATGTGTGTAATCTGACCTTGCCTGTGCCCTGTTCTTCCTGTTGGTAAAGTGGAAATAATGACACTGATCTCTTCTGCCAAGTATTTTGCTTTGAAGACAGAACTAGGTATCATAACTTATAAATTTCCTTGGAATGTGTGTGGATATATGGAATAAGAGCTTAAATATCGTGTCTTGGCCTTTCTTAGAGAGATGAAATTGCTTTTCTGGTTGGGAGAGGAATATTTCATTGGCTGAAAAGACTGTGAGGCTGGACTTTGGAGTCATGAACTTTCAGGTGCTGCCATGGCCCAGCAGCAAAACAGTTTGACCATCTCAAGTGAACCCGAGAGAGGAAACTTTTTTTGCAGAAAATCTTTATCATGAGCACCTTCCAAGACCCCAAGATAATTTAAAGCTTTGCCTTTAGTCAAATCCATTATTTATCTATTGTTATGCACATAGGCAAGGCACTATTAAAACTTCAGTGCAGGGTACTATTAAAATTGAAATGCTGTGCTTTCATAACTTTTTTTTTTTTTTCTGTAGTATTAACATAAGAAGTTATACTTTACATAATTTCTTCCCAGACCACTTTGTGTGGGGTACCAAATCTGGCAGCCTGGCTTTATTCCAACTTTTTTTTCATGCCAGTCTGAATTCTTGCTCTCCTTCAAGTCTTTTCTTTGATACATTGGTGCATTTTTTTCCCTCCCTTCTATCTACTTAGCTGTTCTATGATTGCTGTGTTTCACCCCAGAAGAATTTTCTTTTCTCAGAAGGTTAAGGGATAATTTTGTGAAGTATCCAGCTTTGCAGATCCTTATTGCATCTAAGTAAGCTCACTTATGTGCAATTGTACTGAAAATAGCCTTGCATTAGAGCCTGAACTGGTGTTCCTGCATCTGCTTTCCCATTGTCTTTAGTGGAAACATTTCCTGTGTAAGATGCATTTCACAGAATCACTGAAATCCAGAATGGGATATGTTGGAAGGGACCACAGTGGGTCATCAGGCCCAACCTCCCTGCTCAAGCAGGGTCATCTGAGAGCACATGGCAGAGCATTGTGTCCAAGTCAGTTCTTGAATATCTTCAGAGAGAAAGACTCCACAACCTCTCTGGACAACCTGTTCAGTGCTCACTAACTGCACAGTAAAGAATTTCTTCCTCACGCTCAGGTGGAATTTCCTGGGCATCTGTTCCTGCCCATTGCCTCTTGTCCCATTGCTGGGCACCCCCAAGCAGAGCCTGCTCCATCCTCAGACCCCTCCCTGCAGACACTGATAGACACTGATGGGGTTCCCTCTCAGCTGTCTCATGTTGAGGCTGAACAGATCCACCTCTCTCAGCTTGTCCTTGTAAGGAGATGATCCACTCCCTTCATCACCTTCATAGCCCTCCAGACTTATTCCAGGAGTTCCATGACCCTCCTGTCCTGAGGAGCCCAGAATTGGACACAGAATTCCAGCAGAGGCCTCACCAGGGCTCAGTAGAGGAGCAGGATCACCTCTCTTGACCTGCTGGCAATGCTCTTCCCAATGCAGCCCAGGACATTCATTATCCTTCTTGGCCCCCAGGACACCCTGCTGGCTCAGGGACAGTGCTGTCCACCAGGACTCCCTGGTCCCTCTCCGTTGAGCTGCTCTCCAGCAGGTCACCCCCAGCCTGTGCTGGTGCCCAGGGTTATTCCTGCCCAGGTGCAGGACCCTGCACTCACCCTTGTTGAATTCCAGAAGGTTCTTCTCTGCCCATCTCTCCAACCTGTCGAGGTTCTTCTGAAGGGCTGCACAGCCCTCTGGGGTATCAGCCACCCTCCCAGATCTGTATTGTCAGCAAACTTGCTGATGTGAACTTGATTTGTGAACTATAAGTTTAGTTCATACTTAAAAAAAAAAAGCTCTTTCAGTAGTCTCTGGGTTTTGCAAGCTGCCTTTAAGTGAAGAAAATACCTGGAAGCGTTCACTGCGTTTCTCATGGAGCTCTGCCTGACATTGCCTGCATCGTGCAACAAGGTCTGCATTTTGGATCAAGGATAATGGGGTGTTTAAAGACATCACTGAAAATCACCAGTCCCCTCTGGCTCTCTTTTGATAAACAAAAACTTCTCATCATCAATTTTTAAAACAACCTTACAAATAGAATTCAGCCTCAATAGACACATGAGATCTCATTTATTCCATACGCTTTACACGCGCTCTTTAATACTTATATTTCTACATCAAGTAGGTCTATTTGGGAATTTTTTAGTAAAGCTTTGTCACCAGATAATTAATATTCTAGGAATTTTAAATTGTTAACATTGTTCTGTTTTGAATTATTTCATTATTTATATGTTTGAATAATTGAAATACCATATTTCTGGCAGAATTACAATAATAAAATACATAAATTTCGGTAGAACTGACCTTCTATTTTTCTGACTTTAAAAATTCTAAGATTATAAAAACAAAGCAAAATAAATATTTTCGAAGTCTAAAAAAAAAATAACCCAAAATTCTCTTCAGATGATCAAATGATCAAATTAACTTTGGCAAGATCAGTCCAGGGTTTTAAGATTTTTTTACTTTTGTCATGTGAGCCAGGGTAGAAAATCACTGTGAAAACTCAAAGTCACAATTCTTCATGTGTGGTTCCAGTAAGTTTTTCAAAAAACATTTTGGCTTATCCTGCAGTTTAAGCATATTTTAAGTAAATATTTTTAAGTAAAATGCATATTTTAAGTAAAATGCTAAAAGGAGACAATTGCCTCAATTAACAACCTTGTTGAAAAGTTACAACAACTAGTCAAAGCTAATGATGTATATTCCATTTATTAACAGTATGTGGAGAGAGGTGCCTCTGGAGGGCAATTCTTTGCACCTGTTTTGTAACTACTCTAGGAAGGAATTAATTATCCACGGGAGTTTCTATTTTCTGTATCTGTTGTCCTTAATTACAGGGCAAACCAAGGCTGTCTAGGTGAGATGTTTCACTTCTATATGGTTAAACCCAAGTGAGATGTATTCCAGGCTTAGTGCAGTAATGTTAATAGGTGACAACAGCTTTTCCACAGACTCATAGAATCATTTAGGTTGTAAAAGACCTCTAAGATCACTGAGCCCAACCATTCCCCCAGCCCTGCCAAGCCCACCACTAATGCATGTTTCCAAGTGCCACAGCTTTTAAATCCCTCCAGGGATGGTGACTCCACCACTGTTCTTGACAGCCTGTGTCAGGGCTGGACAACCTTTTTGGTGCAGAGTTTGAGAGACTGCTTGTATTTACTTTGACATAATCTCATTTTAGATCCTATCTGAGCACCTAACATGGATAATTTAGCCACCTTAATGATCCAGTTAATATGAAGCTTTGCGAAAAATTCCTCACAAGTCAGTGATGAGTTTTGATATTGCAGTAACTCTTAGCCTGTGTTTTCCCCAGAACTTCAACAGGTGGGGATTTGTGCCTGAAGAATTGCAGTTTGGAAGGAAATAGTGGCAGCTTCAGAAGAAACTATTTGAGAAGATAAGTGAAACCAGTAATGCCTTAAAACTTTCTGTACAGTGGAGCCGAAAGTGAGTGTAAATACATCTGGGGTGGATTTAATATTTACTTTTACATTCTGAGCTCCATTTAAATAAAAGTGATCTATGGAAAGGCAAATATTCCTTTGGCCTCCTGTGGCAGGTATTTCAAAGTCTTATTTGTGAAACCTGTCTATTTCTTACTTGTAATGAAAGCCAATACTTTCTATCACTGCATATAGTTAGTAACCAGCTGTGAAGTCCAGGTGCTTTCATTTTCCCCCTGCAGAAAAGAAGAAGGAAAAAAAACCCACTACTTTACCAATTCAATCCTTATAAAACCCTGAAATATTACATCTAGTAAAGTTATCGTATTCTTTTATTAAGGAGGTCATTAGTTTCCTGGGGCTTTTTCATTCATCCTCAAAGTTGAGTTCTGGCATTTACTAAATCGAGGACTGGTTACAAATTGGGAAAGAAAGAAGCAAAATGAGATGCAGCCTGCAGTCTCTGCTTGAAGGTTGAAAGTTTAAATACCGTTTTGGTGCAAAGCCGTGCTGAACTCCATATGTCACTGGCTTCGCACAGGAATTACGTATCCATTCTTCCAGTTCGTGTGGAACACTGCTAACAAACCAGCATATGGCCACTGCAGCTGGAGTCTGCTTTAGCAGTGAACATCTCCACCACCTGCTCATATTTCATGTAAGTAAATGATGCTCCTCAAACCAGGGGGCAGACGAAAAGCTCAGAGGGCATGTAATAAAAAAGTGGACTTGTGATGAGACTGATGGCTGGAAAGTGGCTGAGGAGGATGATCCCCAGTGACTGGAGCTGCTGGCCCCTCCGTGATGTACCCAGAGGAATGAGATCCACTCTAGATCAGACCACCTGGTACAAATTAGATCGTGGCTGTGCTCTTCAGGCCAAATAGGCCTCGAGTAAAGCTGGCCTCATCCACAGTTTCTGTAAGATGTAGGTGCTGGCAAAACATTACCACTTTTGTACAAGGGTATCTTATGAACTGAAATACTTCCTTCATGCCAGAATGAGCAGACCAAAAATCACGGTAGGGTTGCACCCTTGGGAGGGCCAACAGAATTTGACCATGAAAATCAAGCTGCCATTTAGGCAGGAAAATGTGCCTTAATGCTCTCTGTGCTGAACTGTGAAGAGGGGTATGTGCTCTGGTGATCTACACAGAGCAAGCTCACAGAAGGACGTGTAAACTAAACAGGCTTCACGAGATCCAGAGAAGCCCAAGGAGGTTAAAAGTGCAACTGTTGTTGGGGATCTGACCCTCAACCCAACCTGTCAGGCACTTTTTAGAGAATGTGTAGCATGTCCCCAAACTGTCAAAGCTATTTTTATTTCAAGAGTGACAGAAGGGCTGCACCACTTGCTGTTGGTATGTGAACATCCAGCTGTAAGAGGGCTTGCCTGGCATGTGTGAAACAAAGGTTTTCCTCATCAGGAACCTGGATAAACTGGTATTTTAGGGAAGTGCACCAATCCCTAAAGGAGCAGTGGGGCTGGAAGGGAGCACCCTGAAGTTCCCTGCAGAAACTGGGCTCCTACTGTGGTCTGAGGAACATCCTTCAGCTCATCCCAGGGAATTGCTTAGCCTCCCTGGGATCATCATAGCTCTTTCTTATTATTTCCCTCCACAGCTCTTTTAAACTTTGCTTTCCTTTCCCCCCGAGATGCACAAATTCCAAACAAAATGTGGAGGTGCACATCCCAAACTGGCCTGGCCCTAGTGACAAATGCAGGGAGGAGCAGTGGTACCAATCTGTGAGAGCTCTTGGAGCTCTTGGAGAACTAAGGCCACCTCAGACACCTTTTTGCTTGGGAAACTCATGCTTTTCTGCTGTTGATACAGTGTCCCATTGTAGAGGCACAAAACACTCCACTGGTTGGTCAGATAAAAAAACTCTCTGTGTTTTTTAGCCAGAGAACAAAGGTGCCTACACCTGTCTAAATAATAAACTAGAAAATCATCTGCTGTCAGCTCAGTAGTGCTTGAAAATCCACTTTTTAGGAAGTAGAAGTATAATAGGAGTTTATCTCCTGTTTTCTGCCACTTCAGGAGTTATTGCATTGAAATCCTGTATTAATGGCAAGGCACTAAAGTCTGAAACTAAAAAAACCCTAAAATAATAAAACCTCCTAAAAAATATTTAACTTATGTTCTTTTGGCAAGCAACTGTATTCCTGCCTCAAGAGTGTCATGTACTAAGCAAGATATTTTTTGTAACCCCTACAATAGAAGCAGAAAACTACCTGCTTTTATAGCCCTCTGTGTTCTCAGGATTTGTCATTTGTGTGCAATAAAGAAAAATGCCATATTGACGGCAATTAGTCGTTCCTTTTTTTCTCCCTGTTTTTGTTTTTGTGTGCACTCAGAAAATAAAGAAAGTTTGTTTTAGAAAGAGTCTGCAATTTTGCTGAAGATCTTTGTCCTTTGTCACAGCAATGTTTTTTTTCCCTTATGCTCTCAAAAACAAAAGAGTAAAATGGCGTGCGTGTGTGTGGTGTTAAAATTAACTGCTCCCTGGAAAAAAGTCTGTGAAAGATTAACTGGTGCATAACTTCTGAATGCCAGTCAGAATTGGCTTTGTTCTCTCATCATCTCTTGAGGGAGGGTGAGTCATCTCTGGTCAGTTGGTGTCACAATCAGAGGTGCCACCAGTTGGGCTACAGATACTTCACACCCACCTTACTGACCTCTTCTTCCCATTTGCATTGATCCCTGCCCACTGGAAAATTTGTCCCAGTGGGAACTCTGGAGCCAGTGTGTCCCTTCTACTTGCAATATTAGGGTGCCTTTCAGCTGAATACAGCAGCAGCGTGGTGCCACACAGCACCCTGAGCTCAGCCAGCCTGGGAGGATGTGCTGGGAAAAGAGCTTCATCCCTGGATTCTGGGCATATGCACAGACACTTTACTAGAGTGCATGTTCTGGCTGCTTATTTTATCCAACTTCCAGAAGAAAGAAACTTTTTTTTTAGATGAAAGGAAGGAAGAATTCCACTAAGTTGCATACCAGCTGTTGCTGTAAGGAGTTCTCATCAAAGTGCTATTTCTGACTCATTTAAATGGAGAGGGATGTTTATAATACAGAGCTCTAATATTTTCTGCTTAAAAATAGCAAATCTCTGTTATAACACGAGTTATATTTTACAGGCTTTCAAATCCTGGGAGATGTGAAGTACTCTTTCATTGTGAGTCAGTGATGGATTCAATTAGAGAAAATGGTCACTATTTTTCTTTCTTTACTCCCTTTCCTACCCATGTGCTAAGTATAAAATAATTCACCCAGAGCTACCTGATAGCTATGAGACAGTCTTTTATCTAGTTTACAGACAATATTACTAGAAAAATAGAGCTGTGTCAGTTTGAGAAGGGGGTACTATATTATTATCATCATGAGTCTTAGATTTTTTTTTTTTTTTTTTTTTCCTCTGAGAATCCAACCTAAAGTGCAGCAGCTGAGAACTNGAAACTGCGGAAAAACATTTGCAGTCAACCTGAGTTCCAAACATGAAAGAGACCATACACACAGTGTGTATTTCTGTATTTATCTATATAAGAATCCATCTCAAAACACTGCAGAACATGTAAGAATATTACAAGCAGTGACAGCTATTGCAGAAGCAACCGGTGTGAGCCAGTTCATTTTATAAGTGGTTCACTCTGAGCTATTCAGTCAGCTTTCCTAACAGTGTCATAGATGATTAAAGCAGCAAAAATAGGTAATGACTTCCATGACAAAAGGTGTGCCTGCATAAACCTTGTTGAGATGCTCTAATGAAACAGCATCTATCTGGCATGTAGCAGTAGGCTGAGCCTCAAATAATGTGTTGAAAATCTAGATCCCAGAGGCACTGCCATCAGTAGGACAAAACAACATGCAGCCATGCAAATGAATCATTTAGGGTGGAAAAGACCTCTAACATTATCAAATTCAACCATTAACTCAGCACTGCCAAGCCCACCACTAACCATGTCCCCAAGTGCCACATCGATATATGTTTTAAGTCCCTCCAGGGATGGTAACACCCTCAGTTCTCTGGGCAGCCTGTTCCAGTGCAGATTGTTCCAGTGACAACCCTCTTGGTGAAGTAATTTTCCTCCATATCCGTTCTAACATCCACTGTCACACTTGAGACTGTTTCTTCTTGTCCTGTCACTTGGTACCTGGGAGAGGACACTGATCACCACCTGGGTCCACCCTCCCATTTGGGAGCTGTAGAGAGTGAAAAAGTCCCCTTTGAGCCTCCTTTTCTCCAGGCTGAGCACCCCCCACCAGCTCCCTCAGCTGCTCCTCATCAGACTTGTGCTCCAGACCCCTTCCCAGCCCTTTTCTGGACATGCTCCAGTACCTCAGTGTCTTGATGAAAACACCTTATTGTTCAAGATGAGGTATCCACATCCACACTCACTTACCAGAAGTGGTCACTGTCCATCGTGCCTCCTGAAACCATGGCCACCTACTGCTATTTCACTACTTCAGGTCAAACTGTAACAACTGTTTTAAAACAAACAACCAAAGAAAGAAACCTCAAAATGCAAAAAACCCCGTGCAGATAATGAAGTTCTCTTGTCTGGAATTGTTGCCTGGCCTTGTTGGACTCACTAACGAAGATGTCCCTGGTGATGTACTGAGCACCACTGAAGTGAGCATATATAACATGTCCTTCAAAAGCATTGGCCTCACTTTTACTCATTTACTAATATTTTAATGTTTCAAACGTATTTAAAAACTAAAATCAACTCTGTGCACCATGAGGAGCAGGCATGACCATAAGGCTGGTGTGGGATTCTCTCTCCCAATTCTATGGCTCTCTTGATACCCACCAAAAAAAACCCCCACCCCATTACCTCCCACACCTATGGTGGTTGGATCAGACTGACAAGGCAGGAGGGACCTGGAAGTTTTTGTGATTGCTTCTGCTGCTGGCTGATTTTCAAAGCAAGTGTCATTCCTCTTCCCCTCTTTTCTTGCCACCTGTGTCTCTTTTTTAATCCCCGCTGTTGTATTAATGCTTTCGAACTTTCCTCAAGTTTCACATTTGATCACCAAAAAAAAAATCTAGCATCCTCCCTGACATGAAGGGCAAATGAAACGTTGATCATCGTGGCTGTGGTGACAGGTGCTGAGTGCCAGAGGCTACTGTCACTTTGCTGTGTCCCGGGTTCATGGAGTGTCTAGTGAAGCCCTGATAAATGCCACTGCTGAAATATCAGCAGGAAAAAAAAAAAAAAAAAAATCCTTCCTTCAACAGGTGCCTTTAACCTGTTGGTGGCTGTCAAACCTGCATTTTGCTATGTAGGATGTTCATAAAAACCTATGGGGAAAATGCAAATGTAGCTAAGGACAACACACTTTTTCTTTTTTTTTTTTTTTTCCCCATGCTAAAAAGTCAGTAAAATGAAATTTTCCCAGCTCAAGGATTCTGTCAGATGTTTCATTTTCCTTTGTTGCCCTTCAAATGGCTGGCAGTGTGTTTTGGCCTCTGTGAGACAGGTGGGAATGTCCCGTGGTCAGAACTTCCCAATGTCCATGGAAAAGTCATGAACCGCTGGAAGTTTTGCAGGGGTAAATACCCATTAGTGAAGAATCCTGTACTGCATCAGCATAAAAGAAAATAAATGCTAAGGGAATGATTAATGTGGCAAATTTTGATGTCAGGAATTTTCCACTCACACAAAACACTTTGGGAAGAGCATAATTCTTCTTCTATTTTCCAAAGAAGCCCCTGGGCATTTCCATACATATGATTTACAGAAAAAAAAAAACAAAAAACACAAAAATCCAATAGTTATGCAATTAAATACCATGACTTGTAGGTATTAGCCTAGATTTTTTTTACTCGTTATAAGTTCTGCAAAAAGCTTCTTCTGATGCAAGACAGTGGATGGAAAAACTGCACAGCTCCAACGTCAAACAGGGCATTTGGTCTTGCCTTTGCACGACTGTGATAGCTGAGTTCTACAGAAAGTGAACCCTAAGTAAGTAGCCCAAATTGTTATCTGTTTATATTATACTGTCATCAACTTCATTTTCCCAGTTATAATTACAGTGGTATCTCTACTACTGCTCCAGCTATATAGGGAAAGAAAACATTTGCATATGTCACATCACCCATTATGTGTAGAAATGCTGTATTCCACAGATAATTTTGGTAGCTGAATGTCAGATAAATTAGATATGCTGAGACATGAAATAAAAAGTAAACTGCACAAAAATTGAATTTGTATGGAAAAGTTCAATGAAGTCTGGGCTCAGAACTGAGCTGCAGTTTCAATAGTTCTGTTGTCTTATAAATCTGAATTTTAATTCAAGGTAGGAGTCTAGGTGAGGGGAGGGGGTAGGTGTATGAAGTGTTGCAATAAACCTTTTAGAAGCACTGAGACTCCTCCTAAAGAGTTACAAATAACTTTTTTATTAGATGAATGGCTCTATCTACCTGCATAATTATGCCCCAATTGCAAATGCAATTTTAACCTAACATGCTTCTAATTTTTTTTTTTCATAGTAGTACAGCTATGGGAAGTAAGTAATAAAACCACAACCATATGCATGATGCAATTATTTGCCTAAAAATGTTTAAATTAAGATTTTGTTTCCATTTTTTCAAATCATTTGCTTCATGTCTGTCTAACAAGCCACTGTCTCTACCAGCCTAGCCTTCCCAAACCTTCCCCGCTCTATTCCACTAAATTCTTCCTTTCCCCTTCCTTCTCCCATCTTCCTTTCCTTTCTTGTCCTTTATCGGTTCTCTTCCCAAACCTTCTGAAACCTTCCCTTCCCTTCCCTTTCCTTCCCTTTCCTTCCCAAACCTTCTGAAACCTTCCCTTCCCAAACCTTCCCTTCCCAAACTTTCCCTTCCCAAACATTCCCTTCCCAAACATTCCCTTCCCAAACATTCCCTTCCCAAACGTTCCCAAACCTTCCCAAACTTTCCCTTCTCAAAGCTTCCCTTCCCAAACCTTCCGAAACCTTCCCAAACCTTCCCTTCTCAAATCTTCCCTTCCCAAACCTTCCCAAACCTTCCCTTTTCATCTCTCTTTCATCTCTTTTTCTTCTTTGTCTTCCAGAAGCGCATAAGGTTTCTGTATAATTCAATCAATACCTCGAGGCAAGCAGTTTGATGATTATAATAAAATAAAAATCTCATTTTGCTGTACTTTGTAGAGGGAGTTTCATTATCGTGTGTCACTTGGTTACAAGAGTTTATGGGACTGTAACTCCCTAGAGGACGTTTTAAACATACACTTTTTATGGCAACTAAACTCCACGATAAACGAAAGCATTAAAATAAGATATTGGAGTTGTTTTCTTTTGTCTTTGATGGATATGAATAGGAGTCATAAAGGGTCTTGTATCTCTCTTGAATTCCTTCAGCCTCCCTTTCCCTTTTTAGTATCCTGTAAGTACAAGACAAATAAATGGGTTTTCTGTGTGAGTTTGGACTGAGCAGCAGCACAGCAGTGATATCCAACATCACAAATGGGGACAGTTACAAAGCTGAAATTTGGTCCTACAGCACTAACACAGGACTTGCATGATAAGTCCTTAACCACAGGCTTTGCTTTCCTTTCCAGCCTCTTTTTAAGCTCTGTCTACAGGCAGCCTGACTTATTTTCACTAAAAGGAGATACTTTTGCTCCCTGTAGTAAAGAATATCTGTGCTGCAGCAATCCAGTTGGTGCCACACATTTACCTCTTTGTCTCACTAACACAAATGCAGAAGCCACAGGAATCTTCCAGAGTCAGCCTTAAAAAAAGTACTAGTTTTGGTGGCATCTGAACTAGCTAAAAGTTGTAGAAAGTTCCCTGTTGGCTCAAGGGTGGATGACATTTGAGAGTGTGCCAAGCATTCATTTAGAATAATTAAAGGAGATGCAAAAAATGCACAAGCAATCAAATAAAAAAAACTTTCCTTTTTTTTTCCAGGAAATTTAAGACATAAAATTTCTTCCTCAAGCATAAACAACACTTATGATAATCTTTTTTTTTTTTT
>VXAY01002365.1:78733-109787 GCA_013399855.1 Oxyruncus cristatus
TTTTTTTTTTTTTTTTTTTAATTTTGAACCAAGCAAAAAGTTCATGTTACATCACTAGAATTAAGTTTTTATTAGAATAAACACAAACTCCTGGCCAAAGAAGAAAAATATCAGAATCCTACATTTTTGGTTGGTGTGGCCTTTCCTTCTCATTGCTTCTTGGATACATTAATGTGCATGTTCCTGCTTAATATCCATCTTTTCCTGTGTTTTAAGGGTATTTTTTTAGTGTTACGCTGGCCTACCTTCCCCTACAGCAGTGAGAAGTGTCCTATCCCAGGCTATAACTTAGTTCACCAAATAGAAGGCTATTGCAATCACCAAAATCAGGAGAATAACACAACCTGGAGGTTTTAAATGTTGTTGTTGTTGTTGTTATTTTTTGTTTTGTTTTTGGTTTTGTTTTGTTTTGTTTTGTTTTTCAGAGTAGCTGCCAGGGGGCTGTATTTTGAATTTGTGCTGGAAAGACGGTTGATAATGTTGAGATGATTTTGTTATTGCTGAACAGTGGTTGCACAGAGCCAAGGTCTTTTTTGATCCTCACCCTATCCCAGCAGCAATGGGGCACAAGGAGTTGGGAGGGGACACAGCTGGGACAGGTGACCCCAACTGACCAAAGGGAAATTCCAGATCATATGACAATCATACTCAATATATAAAACTGGGGGAAAGAAGGAAGTGGAGAGACATTTGGAGCGATGGAGTTTGTTTTCCCAAGTCACCACCACGTGATGGGCTCCTGCTTTCCTGGAAACGGCTGAACACCATCCTGCCCTGGGAAAGGGTGGATGAAATTCCTTGCTTTGCTTGGTTCCATATGCTGCTCTTGCTTTACCCATTAAACTGTCTTTATCTCAGTGAATGACTTTTCTTATTTTCACTCTACTGATTCTCTCCCCATCCCGTGGGATGAGGGGAGTGAGCCAGGGGCTGTGTGAGCCTGAGCTGCCAGCTGGAGTTAAACCACAACCCCAGGGGGACACGTCTGGTTCATTTTTAAAAGGAATTGCCAAACCTGCTGGTGTCCAACAGCCACACAGTGGCAAAGCAGCGTTTGCAGGCTTTAGAAGATTTACTTCACTGTCTCATTTAGGCCAGGCTGTTTGTGCAAAATATTGCATAACATTAACATTTAACATTTTAAAATATGTCTAGGTGTGAGAGAGCAATGGAATAGCTTTCCCATGCTACCAAACCAGGGGACAATGGATATGGTAAGGAGGGCCATCAATATATTTAAGGCAATGTTTAGAGACTACTCAATCCAATGTGATAAACTGAAATAGATTTATAAGGTTAATACCATTTTCAGAGACTATAGACCATTTTATGGGATGTGCTATATAACTTTTGTTTCTTCACCCAAATACACGATCTTTACCAGAGATTTAAAGCAAAACACTGTAGCAATTGGATTCTAAAGGTCAGCATAGGAAGAAGAAATATAAAAGAAGAAATCAGTAGGGAAAAAGAAAAAACCCAAACATAGGAGGGTATGTCATTCATTCTGTTTCTGGTACTGTTGTTTTGCCAATTAAACTTCCATAAAGATAATAAAAAGAAAGCACCTGTGGAAAATGAAGGTTTTCCTTCATGAAGAAAGATATTGTGACTTCTAAATGCCTTTAAAATTATATTTCCTAATAAATAAATCAACAAACGGTACAAAGTCACATAAAACCCACTGCACATCTCATTAATCTTTGAGATAATTCAGTTATCTTTTTAGGTGAAGTAAATCTTTGCTGCAGACAGTTTGTGTGCAAAATCTGTAAGCCATGCTGTGTCAGTGTGCCCCCCTTCTTCAGCCCTAGCCAGCACTGCAGGCTGGGATGGCTGGATCCATCTTACTGTGGACTTTGGGGAACAGTGACCCAGAAGGGCAAATACGACTAAAAAAGTCTTAAGGTTTCATGCCAGGCTATCCCACTGAGCAGGGACATCTCACAGGGTTACTCCTCCAGAGTGAGAGACCCCTTGTCACAGTTGAGTTCATGGAAGGTTTGGGCAATGCTTTAGGGCACATGGTGCAATTGTTGGGGTTTTCACCTGCAGGGCCAGAAGCGGGACTAGATGGTCTTTGAAATCAAAGCTGGGGACCATAAAGGATTGATTATGCACAGATAAACCTTTACATGTAAATCATTGTCCAAGTCTGGGACCAGAATTGGATCCAGCTGCATCCAGACTCTTCCCTGAGAAAGAATTTAGAACACAAATCAGTCCTTTTTGAACCTCATGGCTCAATGGGAGGGTCACTCTGGCAATTCTGTCAGCCCTTGTCCTCTATGCAATAAATAATCAAGTTTACCTTTCCACTGAATCCTCTCAAACCACTGTTGTATTTGCCATGAAGCTTCATTAAATTGCTGGTTTATATAAAAAAACATACTGCTACTTGCCTTGTAACAAGTGAAGTGCATCACTCCATCCATGGCATACTCTGAGGAAAGAGAATTTGCCTTAAGGGTGGGATTCTATCTCCTTACACCAAAGTGATGAGAATCATGGAGAAAAAAAAAACCATAACAATGAGAAATAATCAACCTCATAAACAAGAATGATTAGGAAGACTGAGTTTGCTTATTTAAATGTAAGATGAATAAAAAGAAGTCAGGTGTAAAACTGCAAGATAGGGAGAAAACAAGAAGGCACAAGGTTCTTCTTTTTCTGTGCTTTTTCTGTGCTAAGTCAGTCTGTAACATATTGTGGTTGAATGTTTTGCACTCCTGCAGTCAGAGAGCTACCACAGACTTCTTCTCAGTGTTGTGGTCTGGGGGATAGAGATATGGGTGTATTGTACATTTTCCCATTTAAAAGTCCTAGTGTAGCACATATCATCTTTATGAAAAACCTTCTTTTTAGAGGAAGGAGCCAAGAGCAAATGATGCTTTGTTTGATGACAGAAGTTTAGAGAACAAGAAGTTATAGGGACTGATAAGATGGATATTGGTATGTTGGGATATGTTGTGTGTTAGACAGAGAGGGATGCTCTATTTGGTAAATTAAAGTGTGTTACTCTGGACATTTCTAAAAGTGTTTATGTCTTTGAGAGGGAGTCAGAGAAAGGGCCAAAAATTACTGAGAGGTTCATTATGGAGGATGTTTTAGAGAAGTTAAAGAACTGTCTGCTGAGACTTCCCAGGACTTGCAAAGCCATCACTTCATGCGGTAGAGAAAGAACCTGTATAGAAAAGGAGCTGAGAAAATGCATTACAAACAGGACTGCCTAATTTGATGTGAAAATGGGAATATTGGCCTCTGCAGGAAAACCTCCCAGTACCCAAATAGCAGATGGAGAATTTATGGGGAAAGAAAAGCATTGTGCTGATCCAGTGTAGCCAACACAGACCAGCACAGGCTGAAAGGTTCTCAGTGATGAGGAGAGGGAAAATTAACCTGTTTGTTGCACAGTTAAACAACCAGTTTGTAGAGATTTTCCAAATATTAGAAGTGCTGCTTGTAACAGACACAGACCAAGTGGGAAACAGGATCAAATATGCTTTGGAAAAAAGCCATAGTGCTGTGGTGGGAACTGTCTGGGCAAACCCCTATTCTTCCCACCCTTATCTTTAGCTGTGGAAGTAAAATATTGTATTCTTCAGAAACGTTTTGAAATGCCTTGTATTCTCCATTGGAATATGATCCTTTGGGATATATCTGGAAGGGAACAAGGGGAGAAACTAAAGCTGTATAGGACTACTGACAGTCGCTGTTGGGACAGTCCCTGCAAGAACCAGGAAGCCTTCCTAAGGTAATCTGAGCTGGGGAGACAAATGTACCCCCTCCCTCAACACAGGTACTCACACATATCCCCCACACATGCTTATTTCAATAAATTTGATCTAGTTGATGACAAACACATTAGCAAAAAAAAATTCTGGCTAGTTCTTGTCCACTAGAATTGGGAGTGACATTCAGAGTAACACTGAACACATCCATAAGTCCTCTGTTAAATGAAATCCCACTTCAACCTTCAGTGCACATGTTAAATACTCCCTACATTTCTAGCAATATCCACACAGACAATATAAACTCAGAAAGAATGCCCCGAATGTGCACACTATTTATATCTTTCCCAGGAAGAAATTAGCAGGCGTAACAGCCTCCCCAAAGGTGGGATGTAAACAACATGAGAGATCTCAGCCAGAACGAGAAATAGAGTATCTGCCATCTCGTAATTGGAATTCAAATTTAATTAAGATGGAGAGAGAAATACTCATCAACCTTTCAGTGAAATACACGAGCCCTTGGTGCAGTTATCTGAACAGGAGAAAGCAACCTTTCTAAAACTTTAGTTAAAGAAATAAGTCTTTGTGAAAAACAAAGAAAAAAAAAGAAAAAGCTTGTAATCTTAAATCTAAAGCTTATGGTTGGAAGACAGAAAAAATGTGTTTTAACTGTTTCTTTGAGCTTCTTTTATGCTTCTGTCTCATGAATCACAATGGAGAATTGAAATCGAGCAGTTTAGTACTAAGACCCTAATTTTGCAACATTAAGCTTGAGTGATCAGACACTGGTAGAGGTTGCCCAGAGAAGTTGTGGATGTCCCATTCCTGGAAGTGTTCAAGGCCAGGTTGGAAGCAGCTTGGGGCAACCTGCTCTAGTGGAAGGTGTCCCTGCCCATGGCAGGGCAGTGAAATGAGTTGGCTTTTAACTCTCTTCCAACCCAAACCATGATTCTATCCTATAGTGTGTGTGTGGGGGGTGACCTGATCAGATTGGCAAGTAGGTAACCCCTAGTGCTTACCGAGCCCTTGGCTCCCAACTTCTTTGTAATCCAGCAAAAGGAGGCGGGAGGATTACTCTGTCTGCATGAACTGCTGTACCCTGTTACACTACTTTGTTTCTCAGCTGTCCTTTATACATGGGAAGGGACCAAATTTCAGGATGGATAAACTTTCTGGCAACTTGTTTTCTGTCACAATCTCTCCCAGGGGTCTGTAATCCTTCACCATTCATCTTGTGGACTCCTGTTTGGGTATGTGAGCTGTGTCTGGTTATATGATTTCCAAACATGCCTGCTCTGGCCTCCTATTTGGAACTGCATATGCCACAAAATCTGAGCAGGGTATCAGACTGCAGGTCTTGGTGCTTACCAAAGCACAGTTATAATAGTGATACATAAAACTAGTGCAGACCATTGTAAGAACAGTATGTGACTTCCCACATAGGACACACAAAAGCAATTTCACCTTGTTATTACTTTGTGAAGTAAATAACATCTGGTTAAGCTGCTAGATATCTATTTATAAAAGTATTTAGTCTTGATTTAAGACTTCAAGCAAAAGTGAATCCATCATGCTCCATGATAAACTGTCCCAGTGGTTTATAACTTTCAGTGTTAAAGAAGTGAAGCAATTTGTAGTTTGAATTTATCTTCTACCGTGAACCTTTGAAACTCATTATGTTTTCCCTCTCCTAGATTAAAGAGCCGACCGCCAGTTATCTGCTCTTTTGCAGGTTCTTTCAGCTTGATCAAATCAAGCCTCAACCTTTTTTTGGATGAGGCTGAGAAGGGGAAATTCCTTGGACTCACCAAAAGGCTTTTTCCCCTCCCCAACTTCAGGTCAACCTTGCAGTTCTTTCTGGATTTCCACCCTTTCGTTGAAGTGTTTTTATGCGTTATGTAGAGGGCTGGACACAGTATTCCAGTCAGGGCACGAGTGATGTTTGGAAAGGTTACATCGTGATGGTTTTGCCTTTGTGTCCCAACTTTAATGAGACCATTTGTTCCCCTTGATTTACATCCGAGGATGACCTGTAGTCTCTCAGATACAGAGTCATGCTTGGAGCTGATGTTCCAGAGCTTTAAATGTTCTCAAACTCGTTGCAGAGTTACTTTTATCTGAGACACCCTCCTTAGGCTGTTAAGTGTGACCTCAATGCTTCGCTTCTGCACGCTTGACTGGGGTTTAACTGTTAATATTTGTTAAAGTTAATAAAACATCTCATTAAAGATGAATAAAAATCACTATTGGGATACAAAGCATTGTGGTTAAAGACCTGAATTTGGCTTCAGGAAATGTGGGTATTATTTTAGACTTTTACTGTAAACTGCCTATGTAAATCTTAACAATCAGAGGGACTTAATATTCTCCTGCTCTAGTTCCATTATATAAAATGGAGTAACAATTTTTCCACACCATTCTTATTGTCTAGGCAACCAGTAAGCTAAAACAAAAAATAATAACAGGAACAAAGTAAAAGACCAGAGAGGAAATCCAATGAAGAAAGCATGAAAACAGGGCAAGAAGCTTCTTAGTAGCACAGACCACTACTAGTAGTAGTAGAAAAGATCCTCTTGGGTCAAGTATTTCAGATTATTCTACTCCATGTATTATGATCTGAATTTTCAGTTATAAAACTCCCTTTTGCAATTTGTTAGGCTTCCCCCACACCTCAAATCCCTATTCTGACAACGTGACCTTATGACACAGACCTAAGGGTTCTGTTTGCCCTTTGCAATCAATGCCCTTTTGCCTGTAATGCTCTTTTGAGTCTGTGGTGCTTACACCCTTTTTTTTTGCAAATTTAAATAGATAGTGTTATAATGCCAGTTCTTTGAAACACAATCCTTCAATCAAAGGGAATCACATGTATATCATCTCTTTCTCTCTCCATATATATATATATACATATATCATATACAAAAATTATGCCACTGTGTGTACCATGTCAAGTGAGTACTTAGATAGATAACATTCATACATTGGAAAGCAATATCGTCATGGTTAGTCCTGTCAGAGCTCTGTTTTCACACACATATACTAATCCAAAGTCAAACCACTGTCTAGCAGACCCTGGGGCTGTGGGACTGGACCATGTGGCCAGGGATTGCCTGTGGAGGTACAGCCATGGGGAGGGGCTGGTGACATCAGAGGAGTTCTGTTGCGGCAAATGCGGCATTTTGGTCACACAGCAAAAGCTGACGTCTATATTTTAAAAGTATTTATCCCAGCTAGACATGGTGCATAGTGATTAGGATAAAAATGAGATTAATTCCTCCTCTCTGGAGATAAATCCAGATTAATCTGCTCTCCCAACAGTGCCCCCCCACTCTCCCGCATGTTCCCCCACAGTCTCCGTTTTAAATTATTATTTTTCTTCCTCTTCTCTTCCAGGCATTCAACAAAACAATTAAACTGTACCCGTGCATTATTGTAAATCCAAGGCTTGGGCACTGGATGGTCTCCGGGGCAGTACTGGAGTGTGGTATTAAACTTAAAGGAAGTGTAAATGGTTCAAAAAACTGCCCTTAGTCTGTGTGTATGTGTGGCATGGGATACGTAATAATTGCAAAGAAAAAAAGGATTGTTCTTTCAGGACTTTCTTTGGAGGATTTTGGAATCCAAACAAGATTTACTACTGATGTTTCTTTTCCACTCTGAGCAAGTGTTATCAGTTGATTTATGTTCCTTTTAAAATAAATGATGGGAGGGAGCAAGACAACGTATAGCAAAAGTGGGAGGCTGCTCTGTTCTACTCCCCCCAATGCCACTCACTCCTCTCACAAGTCAGGGAGACATGGGGAGCATTTCCACAGCCCTGGCAATGCCAGCCAACTGCAAAACAATAAAGAAATTTGTCCAGTCCCTGTCGCTATCTGCTGTCTTTTCCTGCTCTGTTTACAGTGGATTTCAAATAGTTGAATTTTGACTGTAAACATGTAACTCCTCTGGCTCCTGGAGTAAAAAGCAAAAAAGCAAATCTATTGTTTGCCCTCCCAGATCAATGCCTGAAAGTTGGTCTTGGTGTCTGGCTGCTGCTGTTAACGATGGAAGCCACGTGTGTTTGGCTGATTACACTCATTGCCCTCCAAGGACCTGCATATAGAAGCAGCAGCCTGTGGTACTTCAGCAGTGAGAGTTCCAAGGGAGAGATTATTATTTTCGTGAAACAATGATTTTTCGTGGAGTTCAGTGAAAGAAATTGGCCAGATGTCACCGTCATAGGAGGAAAGCCCTGCCCAGGTTGTTGCTGTCGAGGTGGCTCTGCTGTTGAGAAGTGGGGTATCAATGGGCCACATCCCATGACTTGGCTGTCCCAGAGCTGGCCTTCCAGCCCAGGTCTGGCTCTTTCCCTTCAGAAAGCTCCAGGTCTGCTTTCTAACTAGTGTGAATTGCAGCTGAATCATAGAGAACATCTTGGAGTATCAAAGAGCTCCTACCTGTCACCTCTGTGGGTTGTGCATCCTTGGTTGACTTGCTTAATCATAACATGTTTGCCCAGTTTTAGACTGTTACAGTTAAAAACACAGACAACAACCAAGATGTGAACTCTCATGTGCTTAGAACATCAAGGCACAGAAGAAATTAATTAGCATGCAGTTCATAAATGTGACATTGATGAATTACAGCATAGCTATTGATTAATCATATATCAATTACAGCAGTCTAAGCACTATAACTACAAATCAATTTAGAGCTATCCATGAACTGATACACAGTGCAAGAAATTAAATCAAAGACTGGTAGTGGTACAAAAGTGCAGGCTAAGGTTTAACTCCCAGAACTACCATGCTTGATTAACGCTAATGGAAAGCTAACTAGGTATGCCTGCAGTGTACTGATATAAGAACAAACTTCAGCTGATTGAAGACTCCCTCACTATTTATCATGTTTTTGGCCCCTTTATGGGAACCTCATTAATGAGAAAGTATGACCCCACCCTGGGTGTAATAGAGCTGCCACTGGGGTAAGCATGCCATTTATTTGGCCACAATATTAACTCCTTTGAGTTAATTTGGAAAGGTTTATTTCTACAGCACTATAGGATACCTAATTTTTATTAAACACAAAAAGAGAGGGGGATTAAGTTATACAAATAATTCCTGTAGCTTCAGTGAAGTGTTTAGCAGAATATATTTTGCAAGACCTGGTCATAAATTCAAGCAAGACCTTGGTGACATAGGCCCTGACATCACTGGAGAATAATTAATTTGAAAACAGCTGTTCAGCGCTTTTGACAGAAAATTTAAAGATGATTTTGTTTCTCTTCCACATGTGTTTGTTAGAGATCTTTGAATTCCTGATACTTACTGAATAAAAAAAAAAAAAATAATTGTAATTTAGTCATGACCTTGCCAATTTTTTAAATGTATTTTAAAATTTCTACTTCAGATTGGAAAAAAACATTACTTCTTCCAAGAAATCCAATATAGCCATTAATTTCTTTTTATTTTCATTATAAATAAGATCTGAACAGTTTCGTTGAAAGACATGCTTGTAGTTTGGGTGTCTCTGCTATAATGAGACACACAACTCTTAAGTAAACTGCAGGCAAAATAATTCTATTTCAGGGAACTGTTTGCCTTTCCAAGGAAGACTAATCTTTCAAAGTCTTAGAGGAAATATCATCTTCTTTTGCAGTTTAAAGATGTTTTTATAGATGCTTTGAAAAATTTCTTCCTCTCTTTGCTACTGTAAGAGGTCCAGCACCTATTTTGGTTGGACTGATTTCAGGGAAAAGAGTCACCTGGTCTCTGGGTGCTGCTCCAAGAGGTCTCTGTTTCAGAGTTGTTGCACTGCAAGTGTTGCATCTGATGTGGAAGTGGCCACGTACATGAGGGTGACTGCACAGAGCCCTGAAAACCTTTCTGCTCTGACAGCATCCTTCAAGGATGGCAGTGTCTAAGGTCAGGTTGGATGGGGCCTTGAGCAACCTAGTCTAGTGGAATGTGTCCCTGCCCATGGCAGTGAGTTAGTATGAGATGATCTTCAAGTTCCAACCCCAAAGCATTCTGTGATTCCATGGTTCTGTGGTCGGTTCATGCCCCTCAGTTGGGTTGTTTCCACTCTATTTACATTTTCTGAATGATGGTGAGACAGAAGAAAGCAGAAACTCTGTTTTCCTCTTGCTTGTGGGCAGGTAGGTCTACTTGTGACCACAAAATAGAATTTATGCAATGAAACAAACAACATCCATGCTCCATCCGCCCATTCCTGGAAGTTACAAAAGCCTTGTGGAATGTATTGACTCACTGTTGTCAGCATAATGATAGTGTTTGTAAAATAAACTCCTACCAAACACTCCAATAATTAGAATGTCTTTTTTCCCCCTCCCAACCTTATGTTCCTTTCAACACAATGACATCAATGTTCATTAATTCTATATTTGAATGTTCATCTTCTGTGGCAGCCCTACCAAACAAACAAAGCAAAGCAATATTTAACAATAAGAAGATGTAAAGTGTTTACATAGTAAGGGAATAAAACCTTGTGATGGCAACAAAACTCTTAATCAAACTCAATTACAGAGACCAGGCACAATGTGCCAGAGCTGACAGTTTGCTGATTTTACTTATAGTGCTGTGAGAGGAGAAATCTTTCATTTACAGCCCTGCAGAAAAGTGGTTGGTGAAAAATCCCAGAGGAAAATCACAGAGTGGGTGAATTCTTGTCAAAAAAGTTTGATCATAGTGATAACCAAGAAACTATGGGTAGAAATTGGATGCAGTCATTTCCTTTGATGCTGTATAAGGTGTCATTTGGGTCAGTGCTTCTAACTAGGCATCTGGAAAAAAAAAAAGTCAGTCTTTACTCCTGAGGTAAGTTTTAACAGCAGTGAACAATACCCTTCAGGGAAAACCAAAACCTCTCCTGCTGGAAGAAAAACATCTGTTAGAAACTTGATAAGATGAGCAGAAATGTCCTCAAGTTGAGACAGGTGAAGTTTAGACTGGATATTATAGAACATTTCTTCATGGAAAGGGTTGTCAAGTGCTGGTACAAGTTTCCCAGGGCAGTGGTGAAATCACCATCCCTGGAAAGATTTAAAAGTCGTGTGGATGTGGCAGTTGGGGATATGGTTTAATGGAGACCTAGGCAGTGCTGGGTTAGTGGTTGGACAGGATGAGTTTAGAAGGATTTTCCAAACTCAGTATTTCTGTGACAGGTTTTGTGTTTAACAAACCCTTTTAACTGGAAATTCATGGAAATTAGCTAAAGAGTGAGCAGGAAAATTTTGAATTATAATACTTTCCAATCTCCTGTGTTGAAGAAACATGTCCTCTAAGAAGAAAAACAAAAAAGGATATGGTGAATGTATTTTTTTTCAAGTGTTTGCTCCCAAGACTGTGGCTCATGTTGGAGCAGAGGATCAGCAAAAGTTGTCAGGGTTCACTGAAGTTTAAAGGTAAATTGTGAATGTAACCCTCCACAGACTAGACCGGGCTGCAACAAACCCTCTCCCTCTCCCCCTCCTCTCCTCCCCACCTTTCTCCCTCCCTGATTCTCTGGTCTCAGAAACTGACCTGAGTTACATCTGCCATGTTTTATAAAGGCTGTGCATCATTTTGGGCAGTGGAATTTCTTTAAATGAAATGCTGCAACATCCTACCTTCATCGTACTCTCTAGACAGTGAGGAAATCAGAGGGTTGGGCAACACCAACCATAGGAAGTTCAACAAGGGAAAGTGTTGGATTCTGCACCTGGAATGGGGCAACCCTGGATGTATGGACAGACTGGGAATGAGAGGCTGGAAATCAGTACCAGGAAAGGGCCCTTGGGGGTCCTGGTTAGTGGCCAGTTGGCCATGAGTGAGCAGTGCCCTGGCAGCCAGAAGGGACAACCCTGTCCTGGGGGGCATCAGGTCCAGCATCACCTGCTGAGCCAGGGAGGGGATTGTCCTGCTCTGCTCTGCCCTGGGGCAGCCTCACCTGGAACAGTTTTGGGCACCATAATATGAGAAAGATATTAAGCCATAGAGAGTGTCCAAAGAAGGGACAGGAAGACGGTGAAGGGCCTTGATTTGAAGCCATGTGGGGACATTGAGGGCACATGGTGTGTTCAGCTGGAGAAGAGGAGACTGAGGGGAGACCTCACTGCAGTTACAACTTCCTTGGGAGGGGAACAGGAGGGGCAGGCACTGAGCTCTGCTCTGTGTGACCAGTGACAGGACCTGAGGGAGTGGCCTGAAGTTGTGTCAGGGGAGGTTTAGGCTGGATATTAGGAAAAGGTTCTTCTTCCAGAGGGTGGTTGGGCACTGAACAGGCTCCCCATGGCAGTGGTCACAGCACCAGGGCTCACAGAGCTCAAGGAGTATCTGGATGATCTTCTCAGGCACATGATATGACTCTTGGGGATGGTCCTGTGCAGGGCCAGGAGCTGGACTTGCTGATCCTTGTGGGTCCCTTCCAACTCAGCATATTTTGTGATTTTGTGATTTTTTTTCTTAGGTGAAAAATAATTATTGTTCTCACTTATAAGGAAGCAATTCAGACTAATTGTTTCCTGGCTAGAATCTCTGTTGTTTTAAAAGAGAAAGTGAAAGATAGCTAAAATGTAGAATATTGTTTCAAAGTATGCCTACTGCAGTACACATATATAAGAGGAAAATATCAAAAAAAGGGACAGTGAGCTACAATGTCACTTATATGACTTTCATATAAGAATCTTGTATGAATATAGAAGATAGTCCATTAAAACTGCTCAGGCAACTTCTGGTTTAAAAGCAGATACACCTCCAATCATATATGGGATTTTTTTTTGAGTAGTCTTAAAACTGTCTAAATTGCAAATCCTTTTATATGTCCATCTAAATGTCCAGGATAAGTGCCAAGAGGAAATCAATCTGTGTGGACTCTGAAATCTTCCAAGTGTGATAAGCCTAATAGGAGCATTAGTCCATTTTATGTTACCTTCAGGAGCTTTTACAGTGAAAGTCTCACCTCTTTTCTACTGCTTTGCATGCACTGGTGATTAATTTTTAGTTGATCATACTCAAAGCAAAATTAGTTTCTTGCTAGAACTGCGTGAGGGTGAACCCATTTCTGGCATGTTTTGATAGAAGAATACTTTCTCTCAGAAAACACCTGAAAAAATGCCTATGAAAACATACACACTTATACGAGGGCAATAAGACTAAACATTGTGGGAATACAAAGTTGGCTGCAGTTTGCCATATTTTCAGTTTCCTTCAAAAAACCCTGCAAAGCCTTTTCCTCAGCTGCCCCGTTACTCAAAGGAGGGTGCTGAGGGTTTCCCAGCTGCTCTTGCACCCCAGAGTCAAGAAACATGAGAAACTATTTTAAAGAGAGTGGCTTTCCCATTCGTGCAGCCTCATTTCACCATGTACTAGCAGGTGAACACTTGTTTTATATATGTATTTTACATCTGTTTCACTCTGGCATCTAGAAATTAAGCTGTGTTTTCTGTGTTATTGTTATCCATGCCCGTCACCCTTGTTCCACTTCTTCTCCTTTATTGCAACTTTCTTTTCAGGGCTTCTCTGGGTTTGGCTTTGCCAGGGGTCGTTGGTCTGCCCTAATCTGATTTGGGAGGATCATGGTAAACCCCAGCTCTGCCCATTTCTGAGCTGCAGGAAAGCCACCACAGGATCCTGCCAGATCAGCTCAGGGCAGACCAAAGTCCTCTGCACTGCGTAGAATAATTCCAATCTGGCAAAGGAGAAGTTCATGGGAGACAACGATGATAGTGAAATTCAAATTAGGGGCGGCAAGTACGCAGGTAAATGTGTGAAACCAATCTCCATTGCTCTTGACATTTCACAAGTGCTCTGCAATGACACCAGCAAACAGCCAGCATGTCTTCTTGCTCAGGAGGAAAGTGTCTTCCAGATGGTTTCTTTTTATTAATTTAGAGAGAGTTAAGCTCCATCTCAGAGCTGCAGACAGCTGACTGATGGAGGCTCCCGGAAAATCTGCTGATTGGAAAGACAGTATTTCACATTAGCTGTTTCAGACTTACTTTGGTAATTGGTTCCAAAGGAGAGGAGAAAAAAAAAAAAAAAAAAAAAAAAAAAAAAAAAAAAAAAAAAAAAAAAAAAAAAAAGAAGATTTGCACCAGCCTAGATGTAACTGATTTATCTCATTATTTCTGATTCAGAATTGACGAGACATAGATCAGCCATCGGCAGCTTCATGCTCCTAAGAATGGATGTTTCAGGCACTCTTGAAGAGCCAGAGAATCATAGATTTATATGTTTTAGGGCTTTTGCTTTTATGTTGCCAAAATGAATGTGGCTTGGGTCAGCGACACATGTGTGTTATTACCTTTTCCTGTATCTTTTTGGTGATTTAACTGAGACAAATGAATGCTTTCAGTGCCAATTGTCAGTAGATGAGAATTTACAATGCGGGAGCGAAGGCCCACGTGTAACCCTGGGTTCCTGCTCCTGAGGATGTGTCTCTCCTGCATGTAAGTCACTGACTCCAGACAGACCCCAGCTTGTTTTTGAAGTGGTTAGCACAGGCTGCTGGCAGTGAAGCTCAGGCTGACCTTCAAAGTAGCGCAGTTTAAAATTGCACCTTGTACAACCCCCCAGGCATTGACAGAGTTTTTCCACAGGGATTTCTGAGTTTTAGAGCAGCTGGACTTCTAGCACACCCCAATTCAACACGCTTTCCCAAGGTCCAAATTATCGTTGCTCTTGTATCTGTTCAAAATCTGGTGGAGTATGAGGCTGATTTGACATACCTTGCCTTCCATATTAAACCCTGTGACTTTGACATTGTTACTGGCAGCTTTGACACAGGGTTGTTAAATGATAGTTCTTCTATTACTGTGGCTAACCCTTGAACCTGTTTGCTATGGACATAGTGGATGTTTAAATTTTTAATGGATTCAAAAGTGACTGGGGGATATTCACCAATGGAAACCAAAGTTGTCCAGGAGTGTTAAATGGAAGACAGTAACTTCAGCTCAGGCAGCAGAAGAGCACAAGAGGCTGGAAGTCCATTCAGATGAGAAAAAAGCTTCAATCTGATTTTCCTTTTCCTATCTATCTACTATTAGATGCTGTCACAGACCAAGTAGCATGCTGGGGCAGGTGTTTGGCCTAAGCCAATTCAGTCCTACTTCCATACTTAGATTTACAGTGATAATCAAGTTATCATTTGATCACTGTTTGAAGGGAGTCCAGTACCTTCCATATCCTCAACAACATTTTTTTACCCAAAGACATTTATCTGAAAATTAAACCACATATCTTGTCACAAAAGCATCAGGAAAACAAGAGACCAAGATTCTTTGTTGTCAAAATGGTTCACGGCAGCTGAGCTGCATATGGTTCTGTCATCAGTGGTGCCTCATCTGCTCTAGGAGTTTACTTGTGGCCCATGTTAATCTTGTCCCCCACTCCTTTCCCTTTTTCACATTTATGGAAATCTCTGCCCTGCCTTTTTGCTGACTAAGTTGTTAACTCAAGAGATGAAAGCACCACCCCTTGAAACACCACTGGCATTGTAATCACTCTTCTTCTATGAAACATTTCATTTTTTATGAAAAAATGTTATATAGAACTGAAAAGGTTAAATGCTTAATAAACCTTGGACTCACAGCTTGCAGTACCTCGAAGTCCCCACAGATTTGTCAGTACCTTTCCCTAGCACAGTCAACATGTATGGGATAAATTCTGCTGTTAATTATATTCTAACTGTGCTATTACTGTAAGTGAAAGGAAATGAGAATTAAGGAAAGGCTGAATATTATTTCTATTCACACCATGGAATATTGAATTTAATTAATCATTGCAATGAAGTAAAAAAAAAAATGTGCTCAGTCATAAAGAGAAGGTGGATCTTACCAGATGGATATATTATATGGGCAACCCATACATTTTGCTAAGACTTCACACATCAGTTTAGTACCTTCTATTATGGTTCTAGTGCACCCTTAAAATTCATTTTTGAAAGCCCGATCACAATGAGAATACCTCATCAAATTTTAACTAATTCCCAAGATAAAGCTGCAGTGAGCATCTCAGGGAATCTATTCTATTGAACTGTCACATGGGCTAAAAAGTAAAGCAATAAAATTCCAATTCTTTGAGGGACTGTTTGGATTCTGAAAAAACTACCATCCCATTTAAATACTTAATGCAGTTAATATGGAAACTCTTAAACATAATTTTGTTGAAATTTTCTTTCTGCTACTATTCAGTTATTTTAGCTGGTTTTGTAAGGATACATCTTGTTCTGGTTTTGGTTCTATTTTTTTTCCGGGGGAAGGGTTGGGGGGGTGTCTGTTCTTGGGAATTTGGCTAATACTGAGTGGGTGGAAGGCATGAACACTTAGTAGTGTCTTCTTTCGTTCTTCAATTATCTGACTTTTCAATCAAGACATGTTTGCTTTAATATGTTCTTTGCCCCTGGGAGTGGAGGGCATCACATCTGTCAAGGACAGTAATGTTGGAATAGTGCATTCTAGTTGCTGAGAAGTCAACAAGTTTTGGAAGGTTATAGAGCCAGACCTGTGTTTCTATACTGCATTGTTTTTCAAACAGGATTTCCAGCTAACAGAGCAGTAACAATGAAAGTAAATTAGCTCCAATTGTTGTGTGAGCCTTTCCCCCCGAGTCACATTTGCATCTCTCAGGATTATAGAGAGAGCACCACTAATTCTCCCTTGCTCCTTTCTCAGGTGTCTTACAGAAATAGGTCAGTAAGTGTGATATATCAGAGATTCAGTTAGTCAAACCAGATTGGTAGGGTCTGTGTGCTCTTCTGCTCCAACTTTTTTTTCCCCATCAAAATAGCAATTCCTGCATTAAAAATGTTTAATTTGAGATTGTTTCCATTCACAATTCTCAGCTGTGAGTGAGATGATTCCTCTGTCAGCGTTTCACTTCACAGTGGTTATTATTATGTATTTTGTGAACCCTAACTAGATATAGTTATTACTTTCAGAGTATTTATACTTCTATGAAAAGTGTATCTTTCACAGAAAGAAATTTGTTTTTTTTTTTTTTCTTGGAGAAATCAATGAAAATGGGACTACAGGGGCCATCAACAGGTCACATAGTCATCTCCTTTCATAAAGGCAGGGTCAGTTGTGTCAATTGTGACAAATGCTAGTCCAATTTTTCTTAAAAATCCTCAGTGATGAAAGCACTTCCTGATGTTGGATTTTAATCTTCTCTGCTTTATTATTTCTTGGTCTAACAACAGTAGACTGAGAAAAGAGGTTATTTCTTTCCTCTATCTACCTTTTACCATTGAAGACCATTTCCACATTTTCTCCCATTTTTGCTTTTCACTAGAATTTTTTAAACCTTTCTCCTAGATTATATTTTTTACACCTGACCAAATCAGTCTCCTCCTCTTGAGAATCCTTTACAAATGGTCCCCATCCTTCTAAATTATTGCCCTTCTATGCACCAGCACAGGGTTTTTGACTCGAGCTGAGACTGAAAGTGTTGGCGTTGTTCAACTTGGAGAAGAGAAGGCTTCAGGGACAGCTTAGAGCACCTTCCAGTACCTAAATTGGCTACAAGAGAGCAGGAGAGGGACTTTGGACAGGGGAATGGACTGATAGTACAAGGGGGAATGGCTTTAAACTGCCAGAGGCAGGTTTAAAATTTGATGTTACGAAGAAGTTCTCCACTGTGAGGGTGGTGAGGCATTGCCCAGAGAAGCTGTGGATGCCCCATCCCTTGAAGTTTGGCAAGGGCTTGGAGCAACCTGCTCTAGTGGAGGGTGTCCCTGCCCATAAAAAGGTGTTTTGGGCAAGACAGCCCCTTCCAACTCAAACCAATCTGTGCTTCCATCATAAGTCAATCTCTGATTTTTGTTCAGTTTAGTCTAATGTTACTCAGATCCTATTCTGCCACACCTCAGCCAGGCCAAAAATTCCCTTTGGTGTGTGTGTGGTTGGGCGTTTCCGAAAGTTTCACTTTACATTTGACCTTCTGAAACAGCACTGTACTTTTTTTTTCACTTCTCTCCAATTGATTTGAATTCTAGTCCTCTTCCCCATTGCTTGCAGATGCTCACTTTGGTGCTCTCTGTGACTGCAATAAATATGCTTTCTATTCCTTCATCCAAACCACTTATGGAATTATGAATGGTATCACACTTAGGACAGAATCCTAAATAGCCCGTGGTACTGGCTGGGGGTAGCTATCTAATTTTGATGCTCTGACAGTAGCTGTGCAATCCCACACTCTAGAGGTTCATCTAGATAATGTTTCTCAAACTTTTTTTCTAAGTCCTTCATGCAAGACAGTGTCAAAGCCTTGCTAAAGTATACTATATTTCCTATTTCTCCCTTATGCACAAAGCCAGTTAGCTTGTCATAATAGGAATCAGATTAGTTTGACATGATTTGTTTTTGATGAATGTAAATGCACTGTTGCTCTTCTCTCATCCTCGAGGTGTTTACAAGCTTTTCAGTTTCTTATTCCAGTATATTTGTGGGAATGTAGTTTCAGCTAAATCTGCACATCTGTCATTATCTCCAACTCTGTTAAAGAGTGTGTTTTCTCTTTTCAAGAGAGGATCCTGAATTCCCAGGAAAAAAAAATCTGAAATTTTCCTGTTCTAGAAGGCACTTTAATACCCACTGAATTGTAATTCTGTTACAACAGCCCTGTCTACCACAGCTCTTCAAAGAAGCACCATGGCATCAGGACTTGAATTGCAGTTGTGCTTCTTCAGAATCTTCAGACAAGGAAAAAATTCTCTCTGCTGTTATCAACATTGCTGAAAGGACAGACATGATCTGTTTCAACTTAGGAAGGAGAATTTAATGATACATAAAAAATTGCAGCCTTCTAACTCAGCTCCACACCTTCTGCAGCATTCACAAATCTTTGAGGGCCATCAAGTGCAAATACACAGCTCAAAGCGGTATGGAGTGACCAAGTTTCAAAGTACTGTCCCCAGACCTTTTTCCAGAGTTTGTTCTGAAGAAGTTTGTACCTGCTAGGAAATAAATGAATAAACAAGTTGAAATACAGGAATGATCTAAAAAAACCTGCAATTCATTTGATTCAAGCAGAGACAATAATTCAGAGTTCTGACAATACATGGACTTGCAGAAAGTGTGAACAAAATGCCTTGTTTGGAATATATTGACTGCAAAGGAAGCATGCTACAAATAATCCATTGTCTCTTCTGCAGCTACACCATAAGATAAAGAACTTAAATCTCCCCAGGGCACATACTGTCTATTTCTTTTTGTATTTTTTTATTTGCTCAAGGAAGTTTCTCCTCCTTTTGATTTACTTTCAGTTGTACCCTCTCCCTGTCACTGCCCAGTCTGAAGAAAAGTAAGGAAAAATTCAGTCTTTCAGTACCCTGTTTAATTACAGATAGTGAGCTGTGTAGGCGTTAGTATTTCTGGGAAGCAGGGTTCCACTTTATTTATAGCTCTGCTGTTTAGCCTTCTGTGTCTTCATGCTGTGGTACCCTGCCAGAATGCCTACTGAATATGCAAGTTCTTAGGCAGCTTCATTAGCAACTGAAAGCTTAGTTTGTGATTGAAATAGGGGACATGCCCATAGCAATCACACTGAGATTTGGCATGGGTAACAATTTGATGAGAATTTTATACAATTTCATACCCTATTTTGACATCCTATTCTGCTATGTGACTGTCCCTGCCCTAGTATTTGACAGGAGTACCTGACTGAGTTGGTCCTGCCCATCAGGAATAACACACGGTGCTTCTGACTTGGACAGGCTTATGGTAAACACATTTTCCTGGGGACAACATTCAGTCAGATTAACAGACTAAGTAATTTTAAGAGAATCATTTCCAAAAGCTTCTCTAACAGGTCTCCTTATTGTGGAAAAGTCCACATGCAATATACACCTTATTTTTGAAATGTAAAGAAACCACACGCCCCCTGCCAAACCACAAAACTCCACTCCAAAAAAATACTAACCCAGTCAGTAGGATTTAGGTTTTGGTTAAAATATTCAAAATTAAGTGCCTGTATGTAAGTGTCTATTTTTATGTTGGAGGGTGAACTGTCTTTATACTGAGTGGAGATCTTGCCAGGATGGTTGGTCCTATTGAATTGTTCTCTGCCACAAGTCACCACCAAAAACTGGCTGCTCATCTGAATTCACAGAACCATGGAATTGTAGAATGGTTTGGGCTGGAACAGACCTCAAAGATCACCCAGTCCCATCTGCCAAGGACAGGGACACCTTCCACCAGATTAGGTTGCTCAAAGCCCTGTCCAACCTGGTTTTGAATTTTTTACACTAAATACCAATGGGATTGTATTATCTCATTGCACTGACTGCAAAAAATAGCATAGAAATCTACCCCATATCCAATGCCTACATATGGAGGCCTAGATTGAGCTCAGTTAAGATCAAATCACAGCCTGAGTTGCTTGGACAACTGTACTTGATAACTTGCACACTCTAAGCAAATAGGTTCTCAGGTCCCATCTTAGACTCTATTTTAGGTGACAAAGTCTTTCTGTTGTGGTTGATGGTTTCCTGTACATTTTTTTTTCTCTATGGCTTGTACCTACCTTCTATACCTGGAGTTTCATGAACAGAGGGTGGTTCTGCCTGTTCCTGAGACTAAAATTGCTGCCTCTTTGTGTGATCTTTTCCAGCCTGAACTTGTAGAATCTTGTTTAGTGCTTTAGTATTTTGAGTGCTTAGACACGGGCGATGCATTTTAATGCACAGCCATCTCCCTCACGTCCATCATTTCATCTACTACATGATTTCACTGGGTGCCACTTAATATTCCTCTCTGAAGCTGTTTGCTTTTTCATGAAGGATACAAAAGACATACTTGCAGCTACTTAAGCCAACCCTTCAGGCTGGTTTAAAGTATATTTTACTAATAAAAAAAAAGTCAGCCAAGTGTCACCATGCAAAATTAGGGAGGAGCTGAAGCAGGAAGGCCGAGCAGCTGCTCCATCTCACTAGAAGAGAGGGGTCCTCCCCTTTGGGGACAATATTGTAGGTGTCCTGCCAGCCCTATGACTCACTCCTTGGGGAGGTCAGGATGTTCTGACGTTTGTAATAAGCTGTGCCTGCTTCTCCAGCCAAGGTGAGGGTTGCGTTGCATCAGGCATAGCAGTAACTCATAGAAGTGGCTTTCTCTATATTAAAGGTACTAGGAATAGATAGAGACAAAGGGTGGTGGAAGTGAAGCACAGTTGTTCTGAACTGACATATAGAAATTGATTCACAAATAAAATGTTGCAAGGCTCAGTAAAACAGGGAACAAATAGTGAGTTACGGGTTTATGGTAGAATTACAAGATAAGTGATAAAGCCAGTCTTGTATAAGGATCATCTGAAATCCAATGCAGAACATTGATTTTTTTATATATATATATATTTTATAATATATATGTGTCTATGTTGTGGTTGCTGGTGTTATTTCTACCCACTGCTATGATAGTATTTTCTTCTTTAAGCCCTTTCAGATACATATGATTGTTACATCCCAGTTCCTGGAAAATGATTGTTTTCAGATGAAGCTGTGTTTCAGGTGGACAAGTTTCATTGTCATGTCTTCTCTTACACAAAGATCACAAGATCAGTAAGACAGTATGATATCAGTAAGATAGGTCACTGCAGAAAACATGATTTTCATCTTAAATCCACAGTAGTTTCCTTTGCATGAGCTGTTTTTAATTCCCAAAGTTTTCAAAAGACAAACTTATCCAAAGCTAGTAAACTGTGTCAGCAGTTATTTGTTACTTTTTCAGAAAGTCCACGAAATATGAATTTCAATGACTTTCGACAGGATTCATGATTTATTATGACAGCTGCTGTACAGCTTTAGACTCAGTAATATTTTGTACCTGTAGTGAAGTTATTAATAATAGCATGAATTTCCTCTTTTTTTTTTTTTTTTTTCTTTTTACAGCTGGAAGAAGATCTGCCAATAGTGTGATCACAAGCTAATCCTTTGATCTCTTAGAACGTTATATTTGTTGTTCTACAAAACACAACTTGCAAATCATTCCAAAATTATGTGTGCCTTGAACTTCTGGAGGGAAAGAGCTTCTATATTACCATGTGGTTGCTATTAGGAATCTGGTGCTGCTTTTTGCCTGTTGCTCTTGTGATACTATTTTCATTCCCAATGCAGGATAACTGTACTTGGAGACAGTGTCTACTCTTAGCCTATGTAGGAGGAGCACCAGATGGATATGACAAATAAATGGAGGAGGCACAAGGTACCAGTAGCATGATTGTGATTTGTGTAGTCGCAGAACACCCACTGTCTAGCTATTGTCAGGCGTTTTGTAGTCATTATGGCACAGCAGGTAAATATTAATGGGAAAAGATTACATACTGTGAGACAGAGCATTAGACTGTGTAAATCATCAGAGCTCAGCTGAAGCTCAGTGGAGCTGTAAGACTTCGGACCAGCCAAAGATATGGGCCTTAAACTCTTCCTTTTCAAAAGAAAGATAAACATCTTGAATCACCTCCACCATGTGCTGCAGGTTGTTCTCTCTATACAGCTAGTACTTCAGGTCTGTGTGTGTGTGTGTGTGTATATATATATATATGTTTAATACCTGGGGGTGATTATTATTTTGGAGAAGGGAGGGCAATACACATTATGTACCTGAGGACAAGGCTATATCTGTAACTGTCAGCGGTTCCTGTAATTACACCCACTGCCAATATCAGCTCTTGGAATTCCCCTTTCATGCACCTACAATCTACTGTTGTCCTCCTTCATCAATGAAGCTGAGTGTGACATCCTCTAACAAGGTTGGTAGGGTGGTTGCACGACTCAATTATTAACTCAAATGCAACTCGCGTACTGCAGCAAATAGAATTTCTTCTGACAGGCTGCTTGTCATATTATGGCCTTATTTGATTAACTCACCCCTTTGGAGGTGTTCATGATCTCATTATATCTTTAATGATAAAATTCCCTTCTGCTATGTGCTATTTTATATTACGTTAAAAGGAATTCATTCATTTTTCGCTTGTCACTTGCATAATTGGATAAATATTTAATAGGGGTAAGTTGATTAAATTTCTGCTAAAACTGTACCCACTAGAAAAAATATTCTGGACACCTTAAAAGTTGGTCTCTTGGTCACTGGTGGAGCAGGTGGTAAATGCAATGACACTTCCCACCTTGAAGGCTGCATGAAGTCCTTCTGCATAATTCCGTGGAGTCACAAAAAATGAGTAACTATGAAAGATTTAACTCCAGTAGAAAATTATGGCTTTAGTAGACTACACTGCAAAGAGTTTAATTAAAAGATGGGAGCCATGACTGAGGTGGCATGTGGGAGAATTCATCAGATGTGAGAGGTAGTGCATCTTCTGATTAAAATTCAGGATAAACAGGATCACTGTTCTGAATCTGTGATGCTGAATCCCAATGTCAAGGAATAATTCTTTATGCTCTGTTTGAAGGGGTTTTAATTTATTTCAACAAATACAAACTGTATCTACTTTTCAGGGCCACAGGCCTTCTTCTCCCATGATGGTGTTCAGTTGTCCAAATGCTTTGTTTTAGACATATCCATGGAACACAGGACTCAGTATGTTGTCAAAAATGGTGTCAAAATTTGTATTGCAAGTATTTTACTGACTCAAGTTATTGATGTCAAACTGGCTGTTAATGCTTGAAAACACAGGTAAAATTATGGCTTTGCAGGATTCACAGGGATTTCAAAAGCAATTTGTTTTTTTTTGTTTTGTTTTTCCTCTCATTGCCTCTGTCTTCCTATCCATAAATTATTATGATGTTAACACTGGATAGATTAATTTTTTTTTTCATTCACTTTTAGATCTTAACATAAAAATCACTCAGGAAGAGCATATAATAATTAAGCAACTTTATTTGAAAAGATAAAAGTGTGCAAAATATCCACTAAAATAGTCACTGACATTTTTTATTTTGAAGAAATAGAGTTAAGTATACATTTATCAAAACTGAAAGCTCTAATTTGATTATTTTTACTTTTATTTAATTGTCTATTGTCCAGGAGAGTGAGATGAAATTCCAGTCATAAGATTTTAACAACCATAAATCTGCAAACCCTTTGGCTCCTAGAAATTAAGATAATCAGGGTCTCAGTAGGTCTTCTGATCCATTCCTTTGCCCCAGAAAAATGTCAGCTTGGACAGTGCCTTTTAGGTAGATGTTTGTATAGTCTGTTCTTAAAATCCTGCCATGCTGGAGATTTCACAGCTTCCCCACGCAAACCACCAACATTTCCCTATCCTTGCCATGAGATGTGTTCTTAAGTTTTCACTATGAATAAGCTCAAATGATTTCAGGCATACTTTTTACTCTCTTCAAATATAATTAATTTTACAAAATCAGGAATTAAAAATAGAAGGCTAGATTTGGGGGGAAAAAAAGAGAAACAGAAGTGAACATGAATGAGAGACAGATGTTAATGTATTAAAGGAAGCATAACATTTTCCAAGTCTCCTGTTATCAAACTATTCATGATTCCAATTATTAAAAGGCACCAAAACTCTTCACATCATGCAGTTTCCCCAAATGAGTCTCTGGAGGGACTTGCTTTTCTCCATTAGCTATAAACAGGGATAGCTGAAACTGAAGATGATGTTAAATGACCAAATTATATGCCTGAATTTGCTTGGGCCCATCACCCTTTCTGATCTTAAGTAAAATAATTTATTCATCTAAAGGCACCATCTTTCATTCTACATTCTGTTGGACTAAGCAGTTTTGATTGCCAAAGAGTATTTCCAGATTCTAGAGCATGGTCTTTTAAAATGTTTATTTGTAGAAGTTTTCCCTTGTGTGGCATTGACCTTGGCTGACTTACTGTCTTACAAACAGGTCCCAAAATATCCTGGAAGTTTCCATGGCCAATAAGCCAATCTGAGAAGGCACTTTGCATACAGCCACTCAGTTTTGGATAGTAAGAAATGTTATTTGTGGGTTGATCCCTGGCTATTGGCCTCACTGTCAAGCAACAGTATCAGAAACACCTAATTTACCAGGACAGGCATAGCCTATAGTCCATTGCCTAATTCCAAAAGTTCCAGGAAAGGCCACAGAGAAAGGTCCTGTTTGAACATTTGACATAGTAATCTATGTAAGTAAAATTTATCCAGGGATCTTGCACCAGTTTGAAAAATTTCGAGGAGTTCATAATTTGGAAAGGAAAAAAAAAAAAAGGAAATAAAAGCAAAATATATCCCAATTGATTATTCTTTTCTTTCAGTCATTGCAACAAATAGATTAAAATCCTTGCCACATGATTCAGATGGGCAAACACAGAACAGCATTCTGGACAACAAGCACCGAATAATTTTACTGGGAACCTGCCAAAGGCTGAAAATTATGGAATGAAAAATGAATGATGAATAAATTAATAAACAAATCTGTTTGCAGAAATTAGTGTTGATTGCTAAATGATTTGCTGCCTCACAAATGGGGTTACATTAATCCTGAGATTTGTTCTGTAATAGAATGATTTTGCCTTGTGTAGCACCTGATTGAATGCATGTTGAATTCAGATTCTCAGCTACTTCACTGGACTTTGAATTAGGCCCATGGGACATTATTCATTGTCATATCTTCCTATGCCCTTGGAAAGAAAGTTGTCATTATTTTCACTGCACAAGTGGGGAAATTGCAGTACAAACAGAGTATGGCCATGGTCGTAGAAAAGGTCACTGGTACAGCTCATTGACACAGGACAGATGGAAAATGAGAAGAGTCATGTCCATGAGATTTAATTGCTCTATACCCAGAAGTAATAATAGTCCATAAGAGTCTAGGATTGAATAATTGACTATTGGGTGTGAGTATCAGAGTTCTAAGAATGGAAAATTAAGTTTGGAGTATCTACAATATCACATCAAAGTTACTATTTTTTTCTTCAAGAGCATTTTTTTTCTTCCCACAAATTAACTTTTGATTTGCAGTATGAGAAACAAAAAAGTCATCTGCCACCTGAAGTCCTGGGCAATTTTTTCCTAAACCCTCACTGGAAACCAGTAGGTGACAGTTGTACTATTTCACCCAAATTCATCCATCCTTTTAACCTGTGGGGACCAAGTAGAGGAGGCAAAATAATTTTCATTCTTAAGAGATCAAAACAAAGAAAAACAGTGGTGAGAAATGGGTTGTGTGCTGTGCTGACTCATTCATTTGAGGGAGGGGAGATTTATTGACTGCAGGGGTCAATAAAATTGCAGCACAAAGGGAGTTTTCATTCTCAGTCCTGAATTAACTCTATGAACTTTGGCAGAAACATGTTGCAAACAAGTCAGATCCCAAAGATCTGAGGGTTTAAACTGAGGGTTTAAACTCTGGATAAGCCAAATGAGGGATCAAGGGGCTAAGGGATAGAAACATCCACCGCTCCCCAACCCGTGTGAGAAAAATCTGTCTCTTGCTGTTACTGGTGTAGAGAGGGTACAGCTCACAGCAGCTGGGACATCCTCCTATGGGCATCAGTCAAAGGAGATGGGGAAGGAGCAGGGAGTTAGTGCAATCCTTGCTTTTCCACCTTCTGAGACAAAAGAAAGCATGGTCATCACAGGACTGGCCCTAGAACTTCCATAAAAGTATGAATTAATATTTTTCTTTTGTGCTTTTTTAAATCATTTTGATACTAAGGTTGGAATGGTAATAAAGATATGGGTCCTGAAATGACCACAAATAGCATAGGGTCAATGACTCATTGTTTTGTTCCCATAACAGGTCTGAGGAACACTGTTAGAAGCTTGCTTAAAATAACAACACTAGAAACAAATGAGAAACAAAGTATGTTTCTCAAATAAAACATTTTTTTTGTTAAAAAAAAGATCAGTGCAGTAGAGCTAAATAATAGCATAAAGTTTAGTTGTTGTCACATAAGGTATTTTCTCTTATGGAACAGAAAATGGGGATTCCTTCAAGAGCTTTAAAGAAGTAAGAAACTTTATTAAAAGAGGGGATATGAAGCTAGAAACAGCTTACTGAAAGAGGCTGGATTCATGCATTATTAGTTTTTTAAACAACAGTCTTGGCATGAAGTACAGCAGATTCCTTATGAAGTTTGCTGATGAGATGAATGAGGAAGGCATCATCAATGCAGAGATAAAAATAGATACCACGTAGGAATAAACGAGTAATGTAGTAGACAAGTGTAAAGATGGTTTAATGTCTTACTAAGATGTGGAAGCTCATGAGCTGAGGGAGTAATAGCAAGAATTTTCTGGGTAAACTTCTAGGTCATTACTCAGCATCTTAAGGCAAGAAGATCAGAATACTCTTGACAGTCATAGGAGGACAGTGTTCAACAGCACACAGATGTGTGAAAAGCAGCTGTGGTTGCTCAGAGAGGCGTCTTTAGTAGATTTAAGAATTCACTAATTTTTCTGCACAAAACTGATGAGAACTCCTTTGAAATTATATAGAGAGTTTTGACATGAAGGTTTGAAAAAGAGGTAATAAACTGGAACAAGTTGGGTGATAAACCTTTAGAGAAAGAAGATTGAGCAATTTGTAAATGAGGAAGCTGACAACAAGGTTAAACCATATTTAAATGTTAAGCCTGGCTCAAACTAACCACAATCTGCAGGCTGACAGCAAGGCAGTGACTGGGATTACACATGGTGCAGCAAGTGACAGTGTTTTAGCGGAGATTTGATGCCTCAGTAATATATTTCAATGACATGCAGCATCAGCAAAGAGACCTGGCATCTCCCTGAAGTGGGAGTAAAGGGGTGCTTGGACCATAAATTCCTAGGGGAAGAGGTTGCATTGTTTATCTGAGGTCAACAGGAGGCAAAAATTATTCAAGATATTTAGGATGTTGTGGATAAAAAAAGGTAAAGACCTCTATTTGAGCAAAGGAACAATGAACAACTCTGGCACTAAGTCATGTGTGTCTAATGAATGTACAAAGGGCTGTTTGAACGCTGGTCCTTGAATGTCAGCAGCCTTCTCTGCTCCTATGCTCACTTGGAAGCTTGATTTTCCTCTATATTCTGGGTACCTACTGCAAGATATAAGAATTTGTCTTAGTAGGCAATTACTTTAGTAGTGGATATCATAGAATCACAGAATGGTTTGGGCTGGAACGGACCTTAAAGATCATTCTGTTCCAAACCCCTTCCAAACACCTTCCACTACCCCAGATTGCTCCAAGCCCTGTCCAATCCAGCCTTGAACACTTCCAGGCATGGGGCAGCCACAGCTTCTGTGGGCAACCTGTGCCTGGGCCTCACCACCCTCACCGATGAGAATTTCTTCCTAATATCTAATTGTCTTTAATATCTCAAATAGTTTGGAAAATGTTATGATTCTGTGATTTCCATCACTTATGCCAGTTTGGCTGCTTGTGGCTGCCTTGACGGCCCTCCTTGCCTTTGCTGAGGTGTCTTCATTGACCTGGCTGTCAGCTCTGCTGACACTTTTGTTAGTGTTTCTTCCATCACCAACATGCTTTTGGTGGGGTAGGATAGTGGGAGAAAAGCGGAAACTAGGATTGAAGTAAGAGGCTTCCCAGTGGTGTGTTCAAGGTTTGATTTAATTTTGTAAAAACAGACATCAGGCAACTGCCAGTGCAGAAGGGCACAGCTGTACTACAGGCTCTGTGTCATCTCTGTCTGTCATGTATGGATGACATGTGTGCCCAAGACCACCTCAAACAGGGCCAGAGGCCCCTGGAGGTAACTTAATCAGTCAACTTTTCAATGTCTCAGCTAAACACTGGAGCATCATTATACCCCTGTTTATGTTCAACCTAGATTCAATGTTTATAGTTGTTCTGGGGGGAAAATCATCATCCTACATTCAGAATGGCTCAGAGACAGAGTGGTCTTCTTGTAAATATGGGGTTTATTTTAATACATGCACACACTTGAGAAAGGGAGGTGGAGAAGAAAGCCCCATCACTGGATTTAATAGGAGGACTTAACAGACCAAAAGGGTCTGAACAATAGAATAGGTCAAAGGCTTCCAACCGATAAACCCAAGTTTAAATATGATAGCAGTTTATTTTCTCTGAAAATCAAACTTCACAGATTCCTAGTGTTAGCAGGCCAAATTTTTAACTACCGACCTGTGCAGGACTGGAATTTGAGTTGAACTGTGGAATCATCTTAGCGTGGTGTCACCATTATTTACCACCTGACAGCTGTGAAAGCAGTCCATCTTAGACGTTTAAACTCACACCACAATTAGTCCTCTTCCCCTAAGCTTACAGAAAATGTTTATGTGAATGTTATTCAATATATTTTACACTCTCTTTAAAAACTGGTTCTTTATGTTTTACAATTAAGGAAATGATAGGAGGCAGGCCCATGTTTTCTCTGTATTGGTGCAGCTTTTTCAGTCAATGCAGGTATATCAGCTTAGACTTAGTCTACATTCCAAGACTGTACAATCTAATTATGAGCAAGACGAATAGAAAAAAAAAAAAATCAAAAAATGGAAAGTACAGCAGATGAGAATAAAAATCATTCAGTGGTGCAGCTGCTTAGATTTGTTATCTTCACGCCTTAGAGATTCTATTAAGCTTCCAACACAGACTGTCTGGCTGCTTTTTTTGTACTCTACTAGTGCACTAAATATCCATGGACATAAAAATACCAAAAAAAATCTTCTAAGTCAGAGGGAATAGAACTGTAAATGTGCAAAACTCTGTGTCTTTGTATATATGTCACATCAGTTAAAAAAGGAAAGTATAGTTCCTTGATTGCCTATACAAGCTCCATTTACTAAACAGCAAAAGTACCAGACATACATTTTTCAGAGAGTATTATGTTGGCCAAAGGTCGTAAAAACAATTTCAGAGGCAGCCTGCCCACATTAGTTTCATGAGATCTCGATTACAAATTTATAAGAGACATAGCATAGACATTGAGAGATGGTCTCAAAGATTACTGTCCTTCCTGCCATCTGCACACTCCACTGGGAACATTAGAAACCCTGTCCATCAACCAAAATAAACAGCTCTTCTCATGAACAGACCCAAAGAATGCCCTATAAATCATACCTGTCAAAAATTCAAGTAGCATTGCAGAAGACAGAAATCAATCCAAAACTCATTAGTTCGTCTGACAAGTGCTTAATCTTATATTGTTTAATGCCAACCTGAACAACTCAGACAGAATGGAACCATGCAAAGCAGTGGCTTGATTTTCTATTACAGAAACTTTTGCAGTGATTATAGCTTAATCTTTCCCTCAGATCTTCTTCCTTTTAATACTCCTTTTCGCTTCACCACCTGCCATCAGATATTGACTCCAGCAGAGTTTTCTTACTTCTGCAGGGATAGATACATCACTATTGTCTCATTCAATAGCTTGCTATATTGTACTTCTATATTTTACAAACGTCTTCTGCTAATCTGGATAAGCAGCTATGGATGGAATTATATGTGGTGATATTTGAAGGGGTTGCCAAGCAGAATGGATATGCTACTCACTTTTTATTAGATTTTACTAAATCTTTTAATCTTCCAGCATGGAAGAAAGTGTGAAATAATTCCTAGATCCTGTGAGATAAAAGGAAAACACAGCTACGGAAAGCATCCATGCTATTGGACTCCCTGATTCTCCAAGGAAGGGTGTACGCCTATTACTAGTTCTGCAAGGGTTGTTTAGGAGATCCCTAAATGGTAGTGACCAAAACTATGCACAGGATGATTCCAACAGTTTTAGCAAAATCAATGGTTAACTCCCACTATAGAGCTGAATCATATTTCTACTTCTTATAATTATACTTACTCTTTCTGTTTAGTTTAATAGCATATGCAGAGCTGTAATGTCCAAGCAAAAATATGTCCTAATATAAGAAAACAAATTTGAGGAAGAAAGACATTATTCTGACATGGTTTTCAAAGTGACACCTAACAACATCCATGATGACATAAAGCTGGTCAGTTTATTTCCCATTTGCACAAAATATAAACTGAAACTTCTGAAGAATCACGATACATTCACATCTGGAGGATGCACTATGATTTTACGAGCTCAGGTGGTGTGCATTTGACATACTGTTTCTCACACTAATATCAAGTGGCCCTTTGGATCTGTGTACATCACAGACAAAGCAGAAATTCAGCTTTGAAGCAAGAAATGCATACAGCTAGTCACCTACAAATCTAACAGCACTGCAAAGTATCTTCCTGCGTCATTCCAGTGAAGACCCAACTCATACAGCCCATGCTCCAGTCAGGCCATAGGACACAAAGCTTGTTTGCCCTGGTGCAATCCCTCTGGATTTTGGTTGTCAGAGTGTATGCTGTGGGAGGAAGAAGTATCCCTGTCTTTTGCTGTGTGGTTGTGGGTATTCTGCATGCAGCTATAATTGCCAACTGGATTCAGGGCAGGGATGCAACTAGCTTTTTCATTATTTTTCTTTTTTTTTTT
>VXAY01002365.1:114528-146306 GCA_013399855.1 Oxyruncus cristatus
AAAAAAAAAGAGAAACGTGAAATGATAGCATCCACCTGTTTAGTATTAGCAAGGGAACCAGAAAATTCCTGAATGCTCCCAGTAAACTGCGACAGAGGAACTCACGCTGACCATAAACCCCATTGCAAACTATTCCATTCCAAATAGTCAGCCATATATTTGCAAAACTATCCACTCATGAATTTTGCAGCGTGCCCCGCTCAGAAACATTGGACAACAATTATGCAACAGCTGAGCATGTGTAAGGGCTGGGATAAATATCCAGCATGGGCTCAGAGGGGCTTTAGGGGGCTTGTGTTATTGTAGGGTTGTGGTGTAGTAGTGAATGTGGGGGTACCAGGTATGTTACCTAGCCAAAGTCCTCTAAGGGCAATCTTTCTCCTTCTTTTTTGGTCTTGACACTGGGTTGAAACTTACAACCCTTCAAAGCAGAGTTTGCAGTTACAGTTCTAGTGATCTGGTGATAATTGAATTTCATGCAGTTACTGGGACTGGTGGGTGTCTTTCACCTGATTTTTATGAAGTAAAGCCAGGACAAGCCAGTAGGATGTATGTGTGGATGTTGAAAGTCCTGTGATATTATTGTAAGACCCATGAGCTTCTGCAGCATGTTGGACTCCCCTCTACCTGTTTGTTTATCAGGAAAAAAAAACAACCCTCCAAAAATAGTGTTAGAGCAAAATCACACATATTTTTCAGATGAGTTGAATAAAAACAAAGGAAGAAACAATAGTGATCTGCAGGAATCACACATTCACATGATAAGTGTCTGCTAGAGGTCTAGTTGGCAGCCTTTTCACAAATCATTTGTTGTGGAGTTTGAATTTTTTTTTTTTTGTTATATATATAAAATGCTGTTCTTCATATCACTGGTCTGTTTTTTCAAAGAAGCGTCCTGATGCATACAAAGTGNTTTTTTTAATTTTTACAGGCCAAAATGTTTGGCAAAACATTAAGAACTGTTTCTCCGTATTAAGCAAACAACCAAGTTAGACCTTTATCCACCAGACAAAGCTGAGGCTGACTCTGTCCAAAGATTGTCTAGGAGCATCTTCACGACTTTCGACTTGAAGCATTTCAATATCGATGTTAATAGAAGTGGTTTATCATTCCAGAACTTGTATTTTGCATTTTGGACCAAGTGTCCTACTGTGATGTGAGTAATTATGTTGGCAAAAACCTTGTGTACACCATAGAGCTCCCTACATGGATTTAGAAAGCTACTGCAGGATGAAAAAGAAGCTAAAATGATGAAGCAGAATAAAAGTCACCTCCTCTGCCACATGGGGGCCATTTGCTGGTCAGGAATCACTGGCCAGCATGTATTTTGAAGTTGTTGGTCAGCAATGCAATCTGTATCTGTGGCAGAAGGGTAGGGGAAACTATTTATACTACTTTCTGGATAATTGCCAGTCCTCCGAGTTAAAATTCACAATTTTGGCTTGGAATATCAGAGACATTTAAAATCCATACCTCGCTAACTAACTAGGAAGGGAGAAATTCCTAATCTGTCAACATTAAGATTTTGGAGCTAGAAAAACGAATCTGTTCTTCTAATAAATTGTAAGGTAAATTTTGGTTAATTGAACAGCTTCAGAACACTGTTTTCTCTGTTCTTGGTCTATTGTGATCACCTCAAATTGCATAGTTGTGGCTGTTCTTATGCATATTTATGTATTTTACAGGAAATGCATATAGCTAAAACCACTTGAAATCCTGACTGGTGCTAGAAATCTCTTTCATAATAAATACTGATGAAACATTCATCTTCCAGTGACAATTAAAGCTCTTCAGGAGCTGAAGTAGGACTCAGAACTTTTAAAACAATTCAGCCCTGGCTCTTTGCATTATTATCTGAAAACACATTATTCTTCACTTTACAAAGTGTCTGTTCCTGCTCTGCTGCAGAAATTCATTCTTTAACCTGCAAACATGATATTTGTGCTCCCTAACAAGGGTAGGTCCTCTACAGCAGATCCCCTGGGAGTAACTGATTCGAAAGAGATAAGCCCAGTTCCTCTGTCACACCGTGAGTGGATCTCACTATCTTCTGCTGAGACCCAGCATGATTCAGGTGACCTCATTTTTCATTAGAAGAAATATGTAAGAGGTTCCTGTGGTGAGAAAGAGAAGAATGATTACTTGCATCCAAAGGATTAAGGGGGTACTAAGCAAAAACGTAGGGTTCTATGAGGAAAATGATGATTTCTGTGTCTCCTTAGCAAAACCTCCTTTTATCTCTCTATCAGCTCTGGCTTTTATGCTACAGCTCATGAGATCTTCAATACTGTCTGACACGAAAAATTCCTTGTATTTTTAATACATTATTCTGGGTGTTTTGAAGCCTTTCAGTAGATATTGTGGTGACTAAAATGAAGCAAAACCCTGGCCAGAAACCTTTGAAATGAGAAACAAAGCCCATGAGCAGATCCAGAGGACATCCAAGATTAATCAGCTGTGCCTTGTGGGCAAAGTTTTGGAGTCAGCAACAAGAGCAGGGTACTGTCACATGAAGGAACGGTGTGAGGAGGGACAGAGAGATCCTGATGTTCACATTACCTCAGCCAGCCTAGCACGATGTTTCCTTGACTCAGCAACCAGCACAAGGAATTTACTTAACTCTAGGCAGCCCTGGAAAACTCAGCAGGGTTGTGTGTGATGGGAGCCTCATGCACCTGTTTTTAGCCTTGGAGGAAGATGCCTTCCAACAACAGGACCATCTGCCTCTTTTCCACCTGCAGTTCTGTGAGGTTATGTCTGTGCTGCAAATTAATTGCAACAAGGAGACACGTGCATGGAATCCCCTTCTAAGTAAAGAGTTCCTGTGCTGCCTGTGATAAGTATCATATTTTGAAGACTTCTCTTCTAGAACATCCCAGTCCACAATGCCATGACAAAGTCTGTGTGGGAGAGACGTGTCCAGACATGACTGCAGAGGCTCTTTCATGCTTGGCTGTATCTGGGGAAAAGAGGTGCTATTTTTTTGTGTGTCAGGTCCCTGCAAAACTATGGGACATGGGAGCCATGAGGGACATGGTGTAGGATCCAGCTAAAGGACTCTGGTGTTCAGTCCTAAATCATGACTGTAACACTAGAAAACTAGGGTGGTTACAGATACCTTTTTAAACTTTGGGAAAAAATACACTAAGCCCAGGAATCAGCCCTTATTACCACCTAGTTCTTTGCTGTAAAGGTATTGCTGCTGAAGATGAGACAATGCAGGGCTTGAGCAGCAGGCACTTACCTAACAGTGAAATAATTGTGATCAGCGAGATAAGTGCTGCTGAAATAACTCCTACTTTCCCACCCCTTTCAGAGATAAAGACCTTGTGATAAGAAGGCAGCTAGGAAAACTAAATTTATTTTGCTGGCTAGAAATACCTGTAATTTATTACTGAAAAGTATAGAGATCATGCTGATTTTATAGCAGAGAGTGAGGAGGGGAGAAAGCCTGCTAAGTTCCCTGCACATTTCAGATGCCCTCCTGTGGTTTTCCTGCAGGGGCTGAAATCACAGACAAGGTGTACAAGGCACAAAGGAGCAGTTTGGATAATGACTTTGCGTGAGCCAGGTTACCTCTTCACATGGCGAACTGAAGGGTTTTACTATTTTGAAGAAATTTCACTCTCCTCTCTTATAATATCTCACCTGGTTTACACAAGACAATAACCCAAATACTTTCCCTGTTAGCATCCTGCACTCCCTCCTTGCCCTCATCCTCTTCTGAGAAGACCTTCCTGGCCAGATACATGAATCCTCCATGAAGAAATCAATCAGGGAAAAGATGGGAAGAAGAGAGCATTTTGTTTCAAGAGCTGCTGCTGTTAATAGTATATGGATAAAACATACATTCAGGATCAATAATCTCTGCTTATACTGAATAATGCAGTTTTGTGTAGAGCCCTTGTCACTAATCCTGACAGATAGGTCTTCCTCCCTGGAGCTATGAGTCGGAGCTGGTATGGTCCTTCCTAGCATAAATTATGCAAGATTGAGTGGTTAATGCAGATAAAATCATGGAATCATGGAATCATAGAATGATTCAGGTTGGAAAGGATCCTAAAGATCATCTATTTCCAGCTCTCTGCCATGAGCAGGGACACCTTCCACTAGACCAGGTTGCTCCAAGCCCTGTCCAACCTGGCCTTGAACACTTTCAGAGATGAGGCAGCCACAGTTTCACAACATTCAGAGCTATGGTATTACCTGTTTGGGGCTCACTTAAACACCTGTCTGCTGCATCCTTAGCATAGGTGAGTAGGGAAGGAGGCTTTATTTGTTTTTAACTTCAGAAAAAACCCTGATATATGTATCAAATCTACAAAACACTTGAACAAGTCTCATCTTTAAAGTTGCTTTTTCGGATCCTTAATTCTTGTCCAAGCGTCCTTCCTGAGTCCTAGGGCTACAGAGTTCTTGGGAAGGCAATTATGGAAGAAAAGCGCAGCTTAAGCAACCTGGGTGACCCCCCTCCTCCCCCTCCATGGCATGGGAGTTAGAACTACAAGACTTTTAAGGTCCCTTCCAGCTCAAGCCTTCCTATTATTCTGTGATGAAAGTCCCATTTAAAGTGCTCTCTGCTGAATACACACAAAATCAAAGGCTTTATATTTGCTAAAAAGTCCTTTCTGCAAATGGAAAAAAAAAAATGGGAGCCTCACATCTGAGGGAGGCAGCGGGAAACATCAATAAAATATGGTCTTTGGCAACTGAAATAGAGAGATCCCTGAAATGCCCATCCATAAGGGTCGGAGTGGGGATGGCTGCCTCTGGCCAGAGAGACAAGCGATGCCTTCGGGCACTACCGAGCCCCCGCTCTGACCCAGCGGGCTTCTGCAAGGTAGTCTGGGCAGCAAAGTTATCAGAGCAGCCGCGATTTGCAGCAAGGATCGGCGTGGAAATTTCCACGCGGGCAGGAGCGGGGCCAGCAGGTGGCACTGCGAAGTAGCCCAAGACGCGAGATCGCGCATCCCAGCATCGCGGCCACATTAGCGCTGCGAGCTGAAGCTCCTGAGAGACCGCAGACGTTTTTATTATTGTCGTTCTCTACCCTCCCCACACCCCTCTTATACCCGCCGCACCCCCGAGATGAAAAGTGCAGTAATCAGGATGAGTGGAAAGGAAAAGCAAGAATGCCCGAAAATGTTGTTAATCCTGAGAAAGCTACCTTTTCTTTTCTTTTTACTTCTCTCCTCTCCCTCTCCTTTTCCCTCTCCCTCGTCTTTGGGAGACAAGCCTTAGCCCTGGAACTGGCCTGTTTTGTGACTTCCTGCTGTTCATTTTCCTGGTTACCCCCGGAAAAAGTTCCTCTATTTCATCTGCCCAAAGGAGAGGCAGTCTCTTACATGCCGTGAAGCACAGCATAGCACCATGAACATCTGACCTTATTTTACCTGGAGATATCACCCTTTTTGGTAGTAATTAATCTCCAGGTTAGTCATTAACTTTCTATATATAAAACTCATATTTACTCTGAGTTGTGGCACAGAGAAATGAAACTGAAAATGGATTACTTTTTGCTCAGAAACCACGTAACATGCTTTAAATTTTTATTTTTACTCTTTTTTTTTTTTTCTTTTTTTTCATTACTATGCACACTAATAAATTCATCATCTTTCCAGATGGGCTTTAAAAATAGTGCCCTTGCAGCGTGTCTCTAGGCGAAACAAAAGCCCTGCCATTGTACAATGATATTTGCATTTGCAGAGCTGTCCAGAAGTGCAACTCACCAGCACAGCACGCCGTCAGAGAGAGCAACCCTAGTCCCAAGTGGGGCTTCCGTTGGGGAAGTGTTGTTCAAGGCCATGTTGGAGGACGGTTTCAGCAACCTGCTATAGTGGAAAGTGCCCCTGCTCATGCAGGGGGTCTGAAACTAGGTAGTCTTTAACCATTCTGTGATTCCCACCTGGAAAAAAAAATGGTCCATCTGAATTCTATCTGGGATCCCCACGTTGCCTTGACACTGAAGCATTGCAGGAGTTTGATGAGTTTCAAAGCCATCAAGGTTGTTTTGGCCCCACAAATGCCATGTGACAGCCCACCATGACCTGAGGGTCCCAGCCTATGGTACAACGATATGCCTCCATCCCCTGATAAATAATGAGAGCCTTAGATGCTTATCCACGTTAAACGTATTGCATCAGGAGAAAGGGAGGGATTAGCCAAAATTGCTCGTTCAGTGTCTACGAGCAACACACGAAAAACAACAGAAAGGGGATTTCTAGAGAAAGAATAGCAGGGGTCTCTATGTTGTGGGAGATCAGTACCAGCAGCATGAGCTTTGTCCTGTATTGAGCTACATTTATAAAAGTGATTCATGGATGTATTATCCTAATTTTATGCATTTGTTAACTCAAAAAAGAAGTCAGCCCAAGACTGAATGGGAAAAGTCAAACTGGCAGCAACCCTCAGCAAGCAGCAAATCAATGCAGTGAACCACCAGCTCTTTGTCTTGGTGGAAGGAAGACCTGGGGGGTGGTAAAAAAAAACATCCTGTTTCCGTAAGTAAAGAAGCTCTCAGGCTACCTTTACACAGTCTTACTCTCCTTTGATATTTTGTGGCATTTCTACAGGTCTTGCTCTGGTTAACATGTTTAAACACACACATTTTCAAGGTTAGTTTGACATTAGCACATTCACTGCTGAGGGCACACGACCATCAGAAACACTCCTTGAGCTCAGCCTGCCCGGTGTCCCGATGTGTGCTCTGAGCTACAGGGAGTGTTACCGATAACAGAGCACTACTTGCACCTTCCCTGGGGAACCTGAAATCCTTGGGCTGCCAAGTGCCAGCGTGTGTGGTCTGAAAGGCACGTCAGTCAAGGTCCTTCCTACAACTTCAGCAGAGTTAGGGAGAGGGTTTCATCTCCTGGGCACCTGACGCACCTTCCCCGGTCTGTCACTTTAGCTTAATTGATCCATGGTTTCCTGTAATGCTATTAGGGCTTAAAAATGTTGGTTATGGTTAAAACAGGCAAGCATCTTCACTCCTTTACAATCCTGTCTCGTTTAAGTGCCTGAGTGAGAGTGAAGGCAATTTTGTGGGAATTCTGTCCTGTGTCTCTGTTGCTAATGTCACTGGGATCTTACAGGAATCATTTATTTTGGTATTTAGTACACGCAGCTTCATAGTTTCTGACTGGTATCATTTTGCAGTCAGGGAAGCCAAGTCATCACAAGATTAAAGAGGTGTGTGGGTTTTTTTGGTTGGTTGGTTTTTTTTCCCCCAAAAAAGGAAAGGAATGAGTTAATAACACTGGTAAGAACGGAACAGACAATAAAAGCCCTTGACTCTTTATTTCCTGCTGTACCCAATTAGCAATTACGGTAGGAGTGGCTATAATTAGGGAAATGGGTGGCTTTGCACAAACAAGTTATTTTCATTCAGCATTGAAAATAGTGCCTAGCAGAAGTTCAGTGCCTATATGACTTACCAGCACTGTCTGAACGTGGGTAGGAAAATCGTAATTTAGATATACATATGCACATGTACTCTGTTTTAATGGAACATTAAGCTAATGCCACATTAAGTTACAATACACTTCTTATGGAACTAAGAGCAGCATCTATATAAGTATCAGATAGATGTATTATGATCTGAACAATTGCAATAAATAGCAGATGGCTATGCAGTAATGGGACACTAAAAAATATTTATCACATCTTCCAAGTATGCCACCAGTCCCACTTGTTGTCAGGGCTAATGGCCAAGTTTGATGTGTGCCCTTTGATACAGTGCCTTGCCAAATCACACACACATACAGCCACACAGAATGGTTAAGGTTGGGAGGCACCACAGTGGGTCATCTGGTCCAATTTCCCAGCCAAAGCAGGGTCATCCCAGAGCACATGGCATGGGATTGTGTCCAGACAATTCTCGAATATCTTCAGTGAGGGAGACCCTACAACGTCTCTGGGCAATCTGTTCCTGTGCATGGTCACTCACACAGTGAAGAAGTTCTTCCTCATATTCAGGTGAAACTTCCTGTGCATCAGTTCCTGCTCATTGTCCCTTGTCCTATTACTCAACTCTACCAAGCAGAGCCTGGTCCATCCTCTGACACCTCCCTTCACGCAATTGCATACATTGATAAGGTCCCCTCTTGTTCATCACTTCTTGGTGCTGAACAGGCCCAGCTCATCCATGGTGACATCATGAATCATAGAATGGTTTTGGTTGGAAGGTACCTTACAGATTGTTTCAATGCCCTGCCATGGGCAGGGACACCTTTCACTAGACCGGGTTCCTCAGGTTGCCTCATCCAGCCTCTCCTGGAAGGGGCTTGAGTGAGAATGACCTGGTCCTGGTGTAAACACTCAGGTTCCCAAATCTCATTCTGTCCTGGGTCTAGAAGATCAGGGGTGGGGAACCTGATATGGTCTATTGTGTCTGCTCAGCATGGCTGTGGATGAATTGCTGAATAGTATCCCTGAAAGTCTTTGGCCCTCTTTTTTTCCTCTGTCCTGGCTGACCAAATTTTCTGAAAGGTTCTCCTGGAGGAAGAGTTTCCATGCATAAAACTGTCCTTCTCAGATCTGGCAACTCTTCCCTCTGGAGTTGCATTTTTCTGAACTCACAGATATGTCTGTACAGGAGAGGTTTGATTTATACTTGAAACTCAGAATGCTGAAGTAAAAAGTGAGGCTCAAATTGCACCCACATAAAGAAGCTGTTTATTAGAATGAGTTTGAAATGTCAAGACTTCTTTCTTATGTTCCTGTTTTTAGTCCTGACTAATGATGACTTGTCAGTTTCTCTTTTTCTCCTTCTGCATTGACTTTTTTTGTTTATCTCAGTTTTTTTATCCTCACCTTCTGTCTGTCTCCTTCCCATTTCTTCATCTCATGACCCACTTGTCTGCCTTGTTCACTTTATCATCCTCGTGCATGTTATCAGCAAGGCTTATAGACTTCTAACTCTTTGGTGACCTGTGCCGTTTTAGTGCTGCAGTTTTTCTTTACCAGATATCCAGGGGCTCGTGCACTCCACTGGCAAACGTGTGTTTCTGCTCTTTGCTCTTCCAGAGATGACACCTGACAGTATCATCCTCAGCCTAGGAGGGCTGTGGGTCCTTAAACTGAGGTAATATCACAGGTTCACATTTTAGACCACTATGGACGAAGCAAGTTCGTGGCCTTTACGCTAAGTGAGGTTAGTCTGAAGCTTTGCTGCATCTGCCTATTTGTAACTGAATACAAGTACTGAATAAAAGAATACGTTTCTAAACGTATTGGACAAACAGGGGTATACATCAGATAAACTTGTCTGATTAATCCTTATCCATTAATTTCTATTATTTGTGTTCTGGGTAGTAAGACATAAAAAAATAAGTAAGATTGGTTCAGGTCATATCTGTAGATGCCCATTCTAAAGGAAACACCTACCTCTGACCTTCTCACTTCTCGACTCACTTTAGTCTCATGTTCTATTAACAAAACCGAGCTCCCAAGCACATGTGCAGGGAAAGTAACGTGCTCTGAAATTGTGACTAAAGATGATCTCTCTTAAGGAGATTCAGCCTTGTAAGGCAAATCTCAGCTCAGTTCTACATGAAGTCAAAAATAAAGAGTGATCTTAGCACAAGGTCTTTACTGATCTTTTAAGGAAAGATTTATTTATGTCAAAGAGCTTCCCTGGTTCACATTTCTGATGAGTTGTTTATCTGTTCTGTGGTTCTGTATAAAACATGATATATCAAAATCCAAAGCTTATCATATAAATAGAGAAGGGAGACAAAGCCATCTCACAGAAAGATTGAGAGAAATCCAGCTTTTACTACTGTTCCAGGCACTCATTTTCTGTGCTACAGGGGAACATGATTTTCCCATCCACAGGAGTGTTATCAGCCACAGAATCATGGAGTCATACAATAGTTTGTGTTGGAAGGGAATTTAGAGACCATTGAGTTCCATGGGTAGGGACACCTCCCCCTAGACCAGGTTTCTCAAAACCCCATCCAGCCCCATCAGCCTGGCTTTGAACACTTCCAGGGACAGGGCATCCCCAGTTTCTGTGGGCAACCTGCACCAGTGCCTCATCACCCCCACAGTAAAGAATTTCTTTCTAGGATCCAATTCAACCCTACCCTCTGTCAGTTTGAAGCCATCCCCTCTTGTCCTACAACTCCATATCCTTGTCCCACATCCCTCTCCAGCTCTCTTGGAGCTCCTTTGGGTCCTGGAAAGGGGCTCTAAGTTCTCCCCAGAGCCTTCTCTTCTCCAGGTTGAACACCCCCAGCTCTCTCAACCTGTCTCCATGGCAGAGTTGCTCCAGCCTTCAGAGCATCTTTGTGGCCTCCTCTGGATTCTATCCATCAGCTCCACATCCTTCCTGTTTTGGGGGTCCCAGAGTTGGTTGAAGCACTACAGAGAGGAGTCTTACAAGAGCAGAACAGAGGGGGAAGATCACCTCCCTTGACCTGCTGGTCATACTGACAAAGAGGTCTTCACATCACACAAAATCATTTGAGACTTGTGCAAGTTAGTGCTGTGTTAAGAGACTTTTGGACACTTTGGAATGCAGAAACCCCCTGGAGAGAAATATTAGCTACATAAAGAAGCACGTTGGAAACTGTGGGTACAGGAAGAAAGGGTTAAAACTGGCTGCTTCCTTTTAGCATGGTGGCCAGCACCCCAACATCATTGTGTGTGCAGAGCAGCCATAGCAGCCCAGTGTGCTTCACTAATTAGTTACTGCTCACATTTCCCTTGTTTCATAAATCACAGTCATATAAGGCCTCATCCCAGAATACCAGAGGAATGTGGTTAAGATATTTTATTTGAAAACGGGAAGAATGGGACTGAAAACGAAAAGAAAAAAAAAAAAAAGAAAGAAATAATAAGTGTGCTTAAAGCATGCTCCTTTACTGATGTATACCAAAAAAGGAAGTAAGTTATTCTCAACACACAGAAGTTGAATAATTACCTCTGTTCCTTAAGGCACTGTTATCATATTCGATGTATTTTTTCATTAAACATATCAGACAGAGATCAATGAATGTAGGAGAGTTCTCTCTTCCCCGTAGCAGTGAATGCTAATGGTGCTGAATTGCTGTGATACCACACACCTCTCAGAAAGAAACAAATTCTATGCACTCCATTAGAAAACTAAGAGCTTTTGCTACAACCAGGAAAAACCTCCATTTTGAGAACTGAGGGATGGAAAGCTACAAATCCACCATTAGTGTAAGAAAGGATCCTTTTTTTCTTCTCTGAGCCCCCAGATAATGCTCTTCAGGCAGGAGACGGGACGACTGCACACTGCCAATCTCTTCTTTTGAAGGTTGTTTAAAATACAAATGTTCACACACACACAGACTCACTACAATTATAACTGCAAATGTTGAAAAATTAGCTTTGCACATATGAGAGTCTGCAGACTCAGAGGAGGCAAGCGTGATTTTTTGACTATCATCTTTCACCGAGTGTCACCACCACACATGCTGGTTGTACCCACCAGCTGATTGTGATGTAAACATGGAGTCTTTCCACTAAAACCTATTTCTGACACTTTTTCAAATGCCTGAAACAGTCTGAAGCTTCCATAAGCCAACATGGAACAAACCCCTACAGTTCAGGGCCAAAAGGAAAAAGATGGCTTTTGTTTCGTATTCATGCCTTCTTTCTCATTTCACTGATAACATCTCAGAATTAACTTGTAGTAAAAATCTAGTTTTACTAGTAAAAAATCCAGTAACACTCTAACAGAAAGAAAATAAATCAAATTTACTTCATCAAGTCTCATCGGTAGAATTTATTCTGGAAATACAGGATGTACCATTGAGATGAGAGCCTTTGCATTTTTCACTTCAGTCAATACAGCAGAAATTAATATTTCTGTTGTATAGTTTATCTGAGCTTTGTGTCTACATCTGTTAATGTGAAACCTAACCAGTGAGGTTTAACAACCAGAGAGCCTCTGAAAAGAGCACAAACTTGTGTGTGTTCTAATTGATCAGCTGAAAAATGACCTTCTGCTGTTGGAAACATTAATTCAAGATTCATAAAGATAAAATAGATGTTGGTTTTAATTCATCTGTATCATTAAACATGGTGAATTAAACTCCTGCTATGAAAATTCCCAGGAACAAAAACATGAAAAAACCTGTGTCTTTCCAATAGCTCGCAGGGCTTATGTTTAACAGCTAGATGAAGAAATCATGGATCCACTGAATTTAACAGAGCAATTATAATGTCTATAAACGGAGGATGTCCTGGGGTTTATTGAACAAATATCATATCAAAAAAAAGGGGGAGAGGAAAATTTATTGTTTGACACAAAATATTCCCAAGAGACTCCCACTGAAATACTTCAGAATAATTCAGGGAAAGAAGGAAGGATCAGACAAAAGCGGTTTTCCCTTGAAAAATAAACTGTCTCCCTGCAGCATATTGGCACTGGTAACCATTCCTGAAGTATGAAGTAGCCTTGGGATTATTCAGCCATCATGTTTAAATAACTGGGTTATGTAGTTTACCATTGTCTCTGTAGTAAGATTGAGAACAAATTATGCAATTTCCTGGTTTGTCAAATTTAACTTCACTTTTACTTTGCCTGAGAGGTCCCTTGTGGAAATACCACACAGTTTATTTACACTTCATTTGTAAAGCAGATAGGTTTGGATAAATAGACACAAGCTAAAAGTAAACTGATGTGGAAGCTGATGAACATATTTTGCTCTACTTAAATTACATTTAACCTCTATCTGAAAGACTTCAGTGGCCTGCAGACACTCTATGTTTTATGCCCTGAATAAATCCATTATGTGTGGGTATTTTTCCTAGCTGCATCCAAGTTGTCTCTATTATGACAAACTGTGCCTATTCTGCCTTTGTCTTTTCTACCATTGTGCCTTTATTACCATATACACAGCACCTGGTTCTGTACTAACTAAAAGGCTCCAGCTGATCCCTGCTATATTTACCTTGCATTGTCTTTACCTGGTCATCCTGATACAGTTGTGTAAGTACATTTGATATCTCACAGAACAAATAGTACTACTCATGCTAATTGAAGGCAGCTTGGCCAGGAATATGAAACCCAAGGAGATTAAAAGAGGCTTTAAAGCCCTGCAAAAATCATGCTGAACACTGAAAGGAAGCTAACAATTTTAGCACTATTGAAGACACACTATTAAACAGAAAGATTTGGGCTTCTGAAACAACGGCCAATATGTATGTGAATTAGACATCTGGAGAGATTATAAAAAAAGAAACTCATTTGGAGGGAAATTAAAACCCTATAGAAAGTGTGCTAGTCATAAGGACAGAATGTAGTCTGTAACTCATGCTGAGGAAGGGATACATTAACACATTAATTTTAAGAGTCTCAATCTCTCTTTTATTTATATTTAAGCTTTTAATCTTCAAATAATTAGTCATTACTAGTATTTAATGACTGGCTTGCTAATTAGGTATCCCTAGATGGAAGTAAAGGCAGTTAAACCCTAACAAAATGATCACTAACTACAGTAATGATCAAGTTCTTTGGGATTATTACTATGATAAACCATAATTAACAGTTTATAACAGCTATATTTTATTTTGTATTTTGTTTCCTCTAAAGACAACATCCTGGAGCACTGCTGTGAGGCTGTGTTAAAATTCTCACTATTAGGAATGTGGTGAAAGCACCCATTTCCTCCAGCTACAGGGGGAAATATTTAAATGTTTTCTTAAAATAGCTGTTATAGTATGTGGTTTGTTGTCAGGTGTTGGTTGAAGAAGATGCCACTGATGCATTCTTGCAATTGGAGAGGGGGCAAAAGCAAACAAAAGGAAACAGCTCAGAAGTTGTGGAGTGAATGAAAGTCTAACTCAGACTCTGTAAATTTTCTAGGGGGTCAAATCCCAAACTCTTTTCATTTTTGTCCCATTTCCTACCACAAATAACTCCTCTTGCAGTTTTCCAGGAAATATTAAACTTGGCTTTCAGTGCTAAATGATTAGTCTTCAGGAATAGAGCTGACTTGACTCTTTTTTCAGTAGTTGCAATGAACTTCCAGTGAACTTTTCTTTCATGGGGATAGGATAACAGTAAAGCTAATTAGCTCAATTACCAGCTAGCTAACTAATTTTTAGTTTTGAATCAAGATGGGTGCTTATTCTCTTAAGAATTCTTCAATTAGAGTGTGCATTATCAAAAACATATGGTTAAATATTGGGTTCTAGGCAGAAAATCAAAGTAGACACCTAAATATGACCAGCTGCATGTCTGCATTTAATATTATACATTGACTTGATCTCCACTGCTGATAATGACAGCTTGGATACCTAACTGCTCTTTCTAGGTAAGTGTCTGCTTCTATAAGATGAATGTATTTGAGGAATAAAATTCTTCATGGGTGACTGATCTGCAGACTTGCCAGGAAGGACTAGATGATAAATAATATCTCACCCTTTCTTATTCACCTATCTGGCTGTATTCACAACGCTGAACCATGGTTACTATTGGTTAGTCTACCATGTTGTTGTTGCTTGAGTCAGTGTACTCATGTGTAAATACCTCATGTAATTACAGTTCCCTAAATTCATCTGACATATTTTGACCCAAGCATCAGGGCTCTAAAGGTCTGTCAGCATATTTCCTTTCACATTTTCTGTAGCAAAAGGCAACCACTGTCAGACTGCTAGGCTTTCTACCCATGTCTTCTCATTTCGTGTCCCAGGTACTGTTCCCAGACTTTGCATCATAAACTAGGCCTGAAAGCAAAATTGTTTTGTTGTTGCTTTGTTTTGTTTTATTTTTTCTTATTTATTGTTGAATTCAGGAGGAATTGTATGTGCTAGTTCTGAGGTGTAACCTACTTTAGTCAGCACAGACTCAATTCCTCTATGTTATCTGAACCTGTGGATTAAGCAGTCTAGTCCTGCTCTGTGATTCACCTTTCCTGTTCCTCATCCACCCCTCACACTTTCCTGAGTGCTTCTACTACCTTGTAAAGGTTAACTCTGGGAGTTGTATAGATTTTTTGGAAGGTCCCTAGGCACTTCAGCTGTCCATTTTCACCACAGCTGTCTAGTTTACCCAGGACTTATCTTTCAGCCAGCTTAGAGGTCTAACCTTAACCTAAGTCAAACTATAATTCTCTTGCTTTTTCCCCGACAGTCATGTTGAAGCATAGTGGACTCTGGACTATGAAAAATGTGCTCAGGCAGTGCAGGAAACAGTGAGCCACAAATTGTCTTGCCACAGAAATATAAAACCACCAGTTTTGCTCATTAGCAGAAATCCTGAACAGAGAGAGGGGAAAATAGAACAGAGTGTGGGTTGTCTTTCTGCTGTTTTCCTTTCATTATAGCAATTTTGCTTGGCTTAGTAGGTAATTTAGACAATGTAAGAGGGATAGACTAAAAACAGGAGTAGGGGTAATGAGGAATTTTTGTAGTGAGTGGAGTAAAGAGGGACCAGGAACAGGAATGGGAGTATCATTAAGGGGAAAATCTTGAGGTATATGTGTTCACAGGGTAATTTTAAGGATGTACTTCATGAGCTCACACTGATGTAACAACCTGAATTTTGGTAGGAGAACTGAATAGATACATCTCCAGGAGTGACTCCTGAAGTGAGAAGGAGCCAAAATGACCCAAAAGGGACCTGCAGTTCTGTGGGTTGTTCTGATATGAAAGAAGCTGCTGAAATTCTCCTCACATTTAATCAGGGATTAATAGCACCATCCAGCCTACTAGGTCCACTTTCCTAAATAAAAAAATAAATGAAATGAAAGAGAAGGCTGAAAAGTTAAAACCAAGCTAAGAAATTGCCCAGGTTTTGGGTAACAGTAGAAGTTGTGAAAAGCAGGAGGCAGTATTTGTGACCAGAATCCTAATTTGCAGGAGATAGTTGCAAGAACAAGAAAAAAAAAAAAAAAAAGAGGGAATGTAGCAACCATAGACACATGGTTCAAGGAGCCAGTGTAGTTGTCATGCCCTGAAGCATACTATGGACTTGAGGTTGCAGTGCCATTCATATTTAAAGAATGGCTCCGCAAGCACACAACAACCCACTGGGAAAATTAACCGATTCATTAGCAGGGTGTACAATTAAAATCAGCTAGTTAGTTTGGAAAAAAAAAAATCATGGCCAGAGCAAAGCAGAGGAGAAAACACAGCTCTGGGTTTTAGGCTGGGATCTATCTCTGACCTCAGCCCATCAGTTTGTGTCACACTGCTCAGCAGGTCATGGTATAAGTGCCAGCAGCGGTTCCAAAAGCAGCGTGGGGGAACCAGGAACGCACTTCAGAGAAGTTTACCCTGTCAGGAGGTCAGAACTGCCCAACTACAGACTTAAATGGAAACACAAGGATCAGAGCTATAAAGTCTGAGTAACTCACTGGATTTCACGGATTTATCAACTTATCAGGCATCAACTGGTCAGCTGGTTCATACAGGGTATCACACAGTGCAGCATTGTTGTCCCACATGTTACAGAATCCCAGCCCTGCCATGAAGCACCAGTGTTGGAAGCAGGTCAAGCCAAATCTGCTGTCTTTCCCCCTCAGCCACGATGTTGTGCTGTGACTCACAGGGAACAGCCCAAAATCTATGGTGAAAAGCTAATTTTTAGCAGGTAAGGATCTGCCTTACCGTCCGAACACAGAATGCAAATACTGGTGAACCTAATTTACTGCGTGTACTCAAGTAGCCCACCTGCCACAGAGCAGACACTGACTATTGTGGGTGTGTTTCTGATTCCTTGGGAACATGTTTAAAGGGTAGGAGATCAGAAGCTGTGCGGGAGCACAACATTTTCCTCCAAGTCATAAGACAGTCCAAGAACTTACTAATCAGGAGAGCTTCTTAATCTAAATTTACTTAGAATTGTAGGCACCACACACAGACTGATGATGCCTTAGTCTAACACACTTACCTTAGCTGAAATAACTTTTCTCATTAGAAGTATAATGTGCAGTAGCATCAGACAGGGAAAGCAGCCCAGTGCTCTGACTTCTACCTCTATGAAGCAGTTTGTCAAAGTTCCCCAGGGAATCCTCGTGCTTCTCATCATGTTAACAGGGAATGCTAGCACCATAACTCTCACTTCTCAACTGGTACATAAATGATGTGTACTTTTAAATGCAGCTTGTATATGTGAAATACAACTGTTTAAGTGATACAAACTGGCTGGCTCTGAGGTTTTATTAAAGACAACTTGATGTTTGACAATAGCCTTCCATTTACATAATTAAGACAGATGTTAGCACTGCAGTAGGCTCTCCAGCATAACATTATTTTTGTTGTTTTATGATTATACCAGTTTGGAAAGTCTAGAGCTGACTTTGTTTTAAATCTCAGCACACAGTTGTGACTAGGTCTGTGATTGTTACTGTTTTTTAACTTATTTCAAAACATGTCCTAAATCCTGCTGTGCACTATGAAGTTCACAAAGAGAAAGACAATTCTAAATTAATAAGAAGATGATCAATTTACAAGTTAAAGTCCTGCTTTTAACAGTACAGTTTAAGAAAAAAATAACTCAAAACTGGAGCACTATCCCCAGTGGAGCATCTTTTATCCTTAAATGAGCAATTCCTTTTCAGTCCAAATCAAAGTAGACTAAACAACCTCATCAGATTCAAGACTGGTTAACAGCTTTGTTAGGAAGGTCTTGCTTCTCTGTTGGCTTATATTGTAATAAAGTTATCTGACCTCCTGGTATCTAAGGGTCAAACACCCAGTGACTACTATTTTGTTTTCAATAAACAGTTGTCATGTATAAAAACACATCAGATTCATCAGTGGGAATTAAATAAGTTTCTTGCAAGTGGCCTTGGTTTTGCTGATGGAAATGGTCTTTTGGCATCTAATAAGCTGCTGGTAAAGGATAATCTTTCTCTGTTCAAATGGTGTGTGCTTGCAAATAGTGTAGGTTGGACCTTTTTTTACTAGAAATTGTTAACAAAAGACTTTGGTTTGCTGTGCAGCAACAGTTTCCTCTGTCCCCAGGATTAATCATTTAGAGTCTCATTTCAAAATTAAAGTTACACAGGAGCTAAAATTCTCTCTGAAATGCACAAACAAATCCTTCCAGCTTTCCTTCCCCTACTCATTTGCTTTTCCATTCCCATACTGTCCCAGAATGAAGATCTGCAGGAAAGGAACTGTCAGTGGATCTCATCAGCAGAGGGTTGAAATATTTGGAGTGTAAGATAAGTCAACATGCAGGAAGGCACTACAACCTCCTGCAGCACAGTAGAGCCTGTATTTAATAGGGACACTTTTTTCACGAGGAACATGTGGAGCTGTGAAGTGCACCCCTTTGCCTGGCAGGATTTCTCATTATGAAGATAATAATGGAAAATCTTATTAAGCTCTGAAGAGTCTACAAGGTGATCGTGCTATTGTAATTACTGCTGTTCGCTAGGTAGAGTTTACTATTGGGTATCACGCCCTCCCAGGTTGGGTGTGGTAGGCTGTCTCATTAAGGGCTAATCAAACGCCTGGTGACCATCAAGGGAGCAACTGCAGGGGAAGAAGCCCTGTAACTTTTCCAATGAGTTACCAGAACCCCTCCTTTCTGAGGCCACCCAAAGACCAGTGGGTAGACAATTCTCCCTGGTATGACACCCCACAAGAGGAGTCAGTGAGAAAAGTCTTTCCTCTGATGAGCTGGAAGGAATCCAAAAAAATTCACTGGAGACATGTAGGTCAACAGCTTTAAAACACAGAAATATTCTAATAAATAGCAGCTCTGGAAATTGCGGAAAGGATGAGGCTCTGCTTTTCTTTGCATTCATTCTCCTAAGCACCTGCTGCCCCCTAAGTAACCAGCAGATGGGTCATAAGGAGAAAACGCAACTCTGGGTTTTAGGCTGGGACCTACAGCAATACTGTAGACATTAAAACTAATTAGTGTGGGTCAGGTTTTCAAAGGCTTGGAGAACATCTGGTGACCTTCTCAGTGTAGGCTAGCATATGGGACAGAAACAAATGTGGGAATGTGCTGGTTGGGTGGATGCTGCAGTTGGAAACTGGTTCCAGATTAAGACAATTGTGTTCAGTGTTCTTTGTGTGTACTTGGTTTCCAAGCTGGTATTGGAGTCACCAAAGAGAACAAGGACTCCGTTAAGTGGCATTAATGTGGGCATGTAATGCCAGTAGAAAACTTCAAGCATGCCAGAGGTATCTACATAGGGCAAGCAGCCCCGTGTAAGTGCTGCCTTTAAAGGGGGGCAACAATGATCCATCAAAAACTACACTAGGAACCTCAGATTTGATAAATATGAATCCCCAATCCACAGAAACTAAACCTGAAAATCGTTGAGCCTCTACAGAGAACCTTCGAGGCAGAGGAGCTGAACCCCAAACTCACTTGGCCAGTTCAGCCTGGAGGAGGCTGAGGGGAGACCTCATTGGGGTCTGCAGCTTCCTCACATGGAGGAGTGGAAGGGCAGGTATTGGTCTCTGTGGTGGAGACAGGACCCAAGGCAACAGCCTGAAGCTGTGTCAGGGAAGGTTGAGGTTTTAGGAAAAGGTTCTTCCCCCAGAGGGTGGTTGGACGCTGGAACAGACTCCCAAGGGCAGTGGTCACAGCCCCAAGCCTGACAGAGCTCAGGAAACATTTGGGGTTTTTTTGTTATTTTGTTATTCTCTGTCTTGAAATTTGGAGACCACAGAAATCTGCAATTCAGAACAAAACCCACAGCTGTGAGCTGTTGTGCACTAAATCTCAGAAACCCTTTATCATAGAATCACAGAATTAAGGAATCATAGAATAGTTTGGGTTGGAAGGGATATTAGAGGCCATCTTGTTCTACCCCGTGCCATAGGCAGGGACACCTTCCACTATCCCAGGTTGCTCCAAGCCCCGTCCAACCTGGCCTTGGACACTGCCAGGGATGGGGCAGCCACAGCTTCTCTGGGCAACCTGTGCCAGGGCCTCACCACCCTCACAGTAACAGTTTCTTTCTAATATTTAATCTAAACCTACTCTCAATTTGAAGCCATTCCCTTTTGTCCTGTCACTACATGCTCCGGTAAAAAGTCTCTCTCCATCTTTGCTGTTATGCTTGCATAATAGGAGAGATAATTAGGCTCCCTGTTATGTTTGCAAAAACATTGAAGCCTGACCTTATTTTTTTTTCTAGATATATTTCTCTCACAAATGAAATTCAAACTAATCAATTTATTTAAAGCTTTTCTGTAAAGATTGGAAAGCTTAACTAAATTATTTTTTAGGTTTTGATTTTTTTTTTAATATATATTTTGAGGTGCATTATTTCTTTCTTCCATACTACATCATATGGGATAGTTCGATCTTGTATCCCTATTATTCAGAAAACAACCAATTTCACACTTAAAGCCTTTAGTAAATGGGTTTTACAGAAGATGAAAAGGAAGACTGGGTGAAATCTAATAAATCCTTTGGATGATGTGAGCATTTCCCTGAATTCTTTATCATCATTAGCTATTAGAGGCATGTTCACAGCACCCTTTTGGTCTATCACTAAAGTCTAAATTACATTCTCTCTGGCTTTGTCCATTTACAAAGCCTGCAAATCAAAGAAATTCTTGGACTTCCCAGTGGCTGAAGTCACTTAGATTTGGCCTTTGGCCTTATAAATCCTCATGAGGGTCATTTTTTGGTACAATACCTAGTGTATCTTAGGCCATTATCAACCTTTAAAATCATGCACAAATCAACTGATACATTGAAAGTTATAATCTTGGATAAGAAAGTACCATGAATATTTAGAGCATTAAATTCTAGCCACATTCTTTATGTGCTTGTATGAAGTGTCTAGTAGCCATAGTCTTCACAGATAAATGATGGGTAACAGAAGTGTAATTTAAGGTCTCTGAATTGTACTGTGAATACTTTGTCTTTCTTGAATACATATGAAGGCTATGGAGACCAGCCTCCTAACAAAGATATCTGAATAAAATGTTCAAAGTTGAGCAGAGCTAATGGATTTGTTTGGTTTTGGTTTGTGTTTGGGTTTTTTGTTTGTGTTTTTTTGTTTGTTTTTGTTTGTTTGTTTTTTGTTTTGGTTTGGTTTTTTTGTTTGCATTTTTGTTTGTTTGGGGTTTTTTTGTGTTTTTGTTTTGTTTTATTTGTTTGTTTTTAATCCCCCATGCGACATGAGTTCTAGTTACAAATCACTTTCACAGAGAAATTTAATTCTTTGGGAATGCGCTGAATCATTGGCCTTTACTGAAATATAGTTACTTCCAAAGGAAAGGGTAAGTGCATGAACATTCTCACAGAGTCATAGAATTACAGAATCGATATGGCTGGAAGGGACCTCTGGAGATCATCCAGTTTTTCCCTTGGTAACTCCATGCTGACCCTTACTTCTATTTTTCTTCATTGTGAAGACCTCCAGAATGATCTGTTCCATCACCTTTCCGGGGACGGAGGTGGGGCTGACTGGCTGGTAGTTTTTCAGTCAGGTGTTTTGAAAAAAAAAAAAAAAAAAAAAAATCTTGTTTGGTTTGATTTTACAAATTTGACATTTTACCTAGGCCATAAAAAAAGAAAAAAAAAAGCCATGCCAAAACCCAAACCAAAACAACAACAACAAAACCCAACCAACCAACCAAAAAAACCCCAACCAAACAACGGGAAAACCACCCCAGCAAAAAACCACAGAAAAGCCCCCAACCAAAATCCAAAATAAAATAAAATATTTATTCAACTCAAACCTCTTCTACAACTACTCAGGAATCTCTCAGGAAATCTTCTCTTTTCTTCCTCTTATAGTTTTTGTTGTTGTTGTTCATCTTCATTTCTTGTCTGTAAATAAACATGAAATTACTTCAAAGGCATTACAATAAAAATTAACAAGTTGGACTTGCGGAGCTTTAACTGGTTTCCAGAGACAAATTGTAAGCACTATATCATCGAGTATGGAAAAATAAAACTTCAAGATCTGCCAAGCCTGTTTAACATACATTATGCATTTAGTATTATGGAAGCAATTGAGCAGGCAAGGGACACAGAGAGCAATCAATATTTTTCACCGCTGAATAACCACAAATCATTTTATGAAAAAAAAAAATTGCATTCCATTTTACAAAATGGTGGCAAGTTGAAGCTATTAGCTGCTCGAGACTTTTGTTTAACTGGAAACTGTCTGGCTTCTGAAAGAAAAGTCAGTTTAAGGAGTGTGTTGTAGATGGAGTAGTAGAAATTCTCAGTGTTCATACTTTAAATGTTACAAGAGCTGAGGAAGGGGACACTGAGTGCAAAATGAGTCCTTACCTCGGTAAGGACTTCCTAAAAACCCTGTGGAAACCATCAATGAGGCTGGAAGACTCTCTGCAGGTCTATATTCTGCACCCCTAAGAGGTGGGGCGTATTTTTGCACCCACTTCGTATATACTTGAATAAGATACTATTTTGCTAATTCAGATGCTCAGTCTTTGCTAGAGAGATTCCAAATGGAGACCACGAGTAGGCATTTTCCTCTGATTAGGGAAATTTTACCCTGATCGGGGAAACACACCTGTTGTGGAGACCATTTCCCTAAGCTTCCAAAAATTAAGCACATCTTAGATACCTACATGAATTAAATCCACTGACCATACAAATATATAAATATAAGGATACATATATGAATATGTAAAAGTAATTAGGGATGGTGGATGAGAAAATAAAAATATCTTCAATTCAGGCAGGAGACATGACTTTCTCCATCCTGAGAGCTCTCTAGTGACAGCAAATGTTCATCTCAGAGCAGAGATGTGGCTGCAGTTTTGTTGAGGCAGCTCTCCTTCAAGGCAGTCATCCAGGAGGGCTGGTCTTGATGCCTCAGTGACACAGTGCTTGTTTTTACCACTGATTCCAGGCAGCTGAATGTTTTCTCCACAGATGCACCAAAGCAGGCATCTCTGGGATGTTTGTGGTACATCACCCAGTCATAAATTCGAGTGAAACGTGCTCTCTCTTAAATAATTGTGCTCACTGCTTTTAAACTGGAGCTTGTTCATATCTGACTGGTTCAGAGACTAAACAAAATAACTGGTTACAGTTAGGGCAGTCTGTGTAGATCTACCTATTGATCTACCTATTGATATGCTCATACCTGTTGAGATAAATAATGACAATAAACTGGACTAGGATTTCAGAACAATGTAAGTCTAATCACTTCACAGTCATTCACAAGCTAGTTTTGTGAAAAGTCTCATGTAAACAAGTAATTTGGTATAAAATCTGTCACAAAAGCAATATCAAACTAGATAGCTGAAGAGTCTGGAGATTAAGTCATATGAGGAGTGGCTGAGGGAGCTGGGGGGGGCTCAGCCTGGAGAAAAGGGGCAGGAGGTCTATACACGAGATGCAATCAATGCAGCAGTCAAGCTCCAGCATTCAAAAAATCACACAGAAAATCTTCCTCTATTATAAATCTAAGGATCTTTCAATTGAGGTGGTGTTTTTTTGTTTGATTGGTTGGTTTGGGTTTGAGTTTTTCCACTTTCATTTCTAAAATTCTCTGTTGAGAAAGAGAATCCTAGCAGCAGTGATCCTGGACCAGTCCAATGACTGCTTCATATTAAAATCATGTCCTAAATTTCTGTAATGTCCTTATTCCCTTCAAGTGTCTCAAAGTTCAATCATTTAGGAAAGCCCAAAGTAATTTCATTACTTTGAATTACCTTCTTTTAACATCCTTTAATTTACTAGAGTACTCCGAAATCCAGTTATGACAGAGATCACAGTGATACAATATTACCTACCCTCTCTGATGGACACCCTGCACTAGTCTGTTAAATAAGAATAATTCAGCCAGTACATTGCCAAGGTCTGGAAATTCCATGGTGTAAAATACAAATTTGTCTTAGGAAAAATAAATCCCCAAACCCTAGAGAGTTTATAGTGAACCCATATGAATCAATATAAATTGAAGTTTTTGCTAGATAATCCTCACCAAGATCCCTGCCTTTGAGAGCTTTCAGTCTGACATAAACAGATACAGATCTGTCTGAAAGTAAAGCAACTCACAGCTCAAGCTCCTAAATAGTTCTCGTTGTTGCCAAGAGAACATAATGCTTGGTACATTTCACTTACAGGGGTGGAAAAAAAATAACAATAATTCTCATTTAATGCCAGTGGCTTAGAAGTCTGCCCAGGTAAAATTAAATTTGCAATTAGCATTATGATTCAGCACTTTAATAAATTCCCGTTTGTATAAACCTGTGGAAGAAAAGAGATAGCTAATTGTAATTGATGAGGTGGAGCACCTTAGTAGCCTGCTTTCTTAAGAAGGAAAATGCACTCATGGCTGCAAGAGAGCTGTGGTTTTTCTAGTAATTGCTGTAATCAGAGCTGGAAAAGTAGGTGAGCTCTGAGTAAGCGAACTCCTACTCTAACAGCAGGGGATTGCATTTGACCTTAATATTCATGCCATGTGATGGTGATTGCACACATCCTTGCCTTAAGGAAGTAAAAGTACAATCAAAGGGTTTAAAATTACATCATGAGGAGTATCTATGCCACGTTATCCTTGCACAGCAGGGTGCACAGGCAGCAGCCTTGTTCATACCGGACTCGCTACTGAGCCTGGTGTTTGCTGAATGTCCTGGTTTGGAGATCCCAGTGTCAACTTGGCCCCAGAAGTGGGTCAGAGGGCTTTGGGCACAGCAAAATTATATGAATGGGTTATTTAAGGATATGCTGGTGTCTGGGCAGAAGCAGTCCTATGTTCTCTGCAGCTGTCCCTCACCTGCTGCTCGTCTGACACATCTGCTTCTGGAACCCAAACCTGTTCCCAGCCTTTCCCAAAAAGGGTTGAGTGGAGTGCAGCTTAAACAATCACGATAGATTTTCTCCACAGAGAGCTTGCAACATACTTGAGAAGTTTATCTACTCTCATGCCCTGCTGAGACATTCAGTATGTTCCACTCTGTTAATAAAGTTATGAATAAAGCATAGAAATGGTCATGAATAATTAATGAAAAAAGAATCACGACTTTTAGATGTAGTGATACTATATGAAGTCCAGAATGACCTCCCATTACTTATGGCAGCAGCTAACTAATTCAACTATTCAATTTTAGGTCTTGTATGCATGGAACAACTCCAAAATAGTTATTCCTTATCTTATCCTGCCTTCCTGAGAACCTAAAAGGCAGTGAAAGTGCATAGTCACACTTGAAGTTCTGGAGGTCCTGTTTTATGTTATTCCTGGTTAGTTCAGTCTATTACACAGTTTAACCTGAGCTGGAGCAAAGGCTGCAGCTTTCCTAACTTCGGTCATCTTCACTTCGGTGACAGTTTCCATTCCCACCAATAAAAACAATGAAGTAAATTCATCACTTTCTAAAGCAGACGCATGTATTCAAATAATAGATTTCTCATGTCCAGTGACTTCACCAAGATTTTTTTCCAAGTTGAGATGTTGATATTTTTAAAGTTTTGACCTTCAGTTTTATCATGATTTTTTTGGAAGGGGGGGTGTGGAAATATGGAAAATCAGTCATGGTGGAAGGTACTTGCTTTTCTTTCTTTTCCTACCTTCATGAAATAATCATCACATCCTGAATACACATTTGAAGTGGAGACAATGTTCATTGAAAAAACACGTTTGGGCAAAAAATGACAGAAGAAAATGTTGAAACTGTCCTGTTTGCTATTGAAGATTTTGAATTTTTCTCAAAAAGATTTACTTTTGCTTCTACTCTTTTGTTCTTAGTTTTTCTAGCCTTTTTTCCTTTTTCATTCTGCCTTTTTTTTTTTCCTTCTTTATTTCTATTTGCTTGGGTTTTTTTATTCTGTTTTCTGAGTCATACAAGACTGGACAAAATGTTAGAAAGTGAACCTAAGGGAGCAATCCCACACCGGGAATTGTGCCAGATGATCTATCTAGTGTTCTCCATCTGTTCTATCCCTTGTAATGTACTTCTCACTGACTGGTTTCATTGACCATCAATATAAACTGAAGGAGTGGCATGGATGTGAGTGTATTTGTAAAAATGTTACTGCGCTTCATCATGGACTATTTGTCTTCTGCAGTGCTCTCTCTATGTCGTTCTGTGATGAAATCATATGTTAATGGAAGACATTTCAATTTAGAAATGGCAAAGAGAGAGAAAAATGGCATCTGGGGCACATTGCCAGGCCCTTCTGCACCACATCAGAGCTGAAGCAAAGCTGGCACCCATCGCCATGAAGGCACAGGATGTAAAGAAACCTTCCTCTTTTGAGCACTGGTCCAGCACGTTGGCCTTCACCACCTTTTCCTTCCAGCCAGAGGTGTTGTTGGGAGTGCCCCCTTCAGGCTGCCATTAATCCATACAACTTAAAAGTAGGTAAACTAATAAGGATTTACTTCAAAGGAAATACCCCAAAGTAGGGTGATGTCTATTTTCATACAGCTGATTTAAAGCACACTGTGTTGAAAGAGCTTCAAAACAAACACTGTCTGTTGATGCCTCAAATTCCTGAGAATTTAAGGGATAGTATTGTTAAAATCAGGACGAAAAAAAACCCATAAAACCAAAAAGGTTTGTCTATCTAAATTTTCACTACCTATTAAAAATCTAAACTATTATTAGGTGAAAATACAGGAAAAAAAAAGGTGTCAAGGGTTACTGAGATTCCTCTTAAGCCTTATAGGTGGGAAATGCTACCTCTGTGTGTGCATGTCTTTAACGTTCTTCACAGTATACAATTCTCTCTCAACCAAGAAAGGCAGCTGCTGAAGGGGCTTTGGGAGTTAGTTTTCTCCCTCTGTATTTTCCTCTCCCCCCTTCATATTACCAAAGAATTATGCCTGGGAAGCTGCTTTGAATAGAGACAGAGAAGGTTATGAGCTTGTTATCAAATTATCATTAGATATCTTTATATCGCATTGAAACCCACAGGAGGAAGATATTTCTGGCTGCTGCTTCTGTTGAGCTTGTCATTTTAATTTCTCATCATGGAGAACCAAGTGATCACAGAGCTGAGCAGCAGTCTCCCATCCAAACTGTCTGCACGACCACTCCTGACATTCAGCTGTACTGGAAAAGAAACCCTGCTTTCTGTTTCAATTTTGAGTTTCATTCAGCACAGCTGTGCTCTGATAGAACACACCCATGTGAACCTGCACTGAGGGCAGGTGCTCCTTTGTGCACTGTGTGGTGATGGTGCTTCAGCAACTGTAAGGAAAAAAAGCAAACACTGCTTCCGTGCCTGCAGGATACAGCCAGTTTTCAATACTGCTGTCTTTTAATTCTGGGCTATTACATGCTCCCTAAATCTCAAACTGAAGTTTGCCCAGAAGAAATGTTCTGAACATATTTATCATGATCTCAGCTTGATGTAATCCCTGATTTATGTGTTTGTGTTCAGGCCTCTCTCAAATCAGTCTCTGTGAGGTTCCATCTATCACAGTGCAGCTCGGTTCTGGGTTCCCCAGTAAGTTAACACTGTTAACATTTTCTATTTGAGAGCAAAATGAATTCATCTTCTCCTTTTTTGTTTAAACTGAAAAAGAGCTGATAGCTACTGTATGTAAGTATCCATATAACTTATTTCGTGTGCAGTAATCTTATCTGATTTTGCCAGTCACCACTTAGAGAGTTCCTTCTCACTGTCCGTCTAAAAACAATTATGCTCTTGATTTTATGGGGTTTTGATGGTTGGTTGATTGGTTTGTGTAGGAGTTTTTTTGTTTGGTTTTGGTTTTCTTTTATGTTTGTTTGTTTATGTTTGTTTTGGTTAGGTTGGTTTTGGTTTGTTTTTTTTTGTTTTATTCTGTACAGACTTGGCTTTTCATTGTAAAGCTCTCTAGGAGTTGGTTTGCAGGAATAACTTGTCATGCTTGTGCATTCCTTCTGTTTCTCCTGAGTAAAGAGTGTGTGCAGTGGCATGATCAGCTTTTTCAGGGTTTGCTTAAGTTGAATTAAATGCACAGGCTACTTCTTCTCACTCCTAGATTAAAGGAAGAGTCTGAGATCTTTGAGTCCACATATTATCTTTACACACATATCATATAGCACTATTGTGCATTAATAATGTTCCAAAACACTACAGATCTTTCAGTCTAGTGCTGTCCCTGAGCTAATCATCCCTGATTGCTCAAAATACATGTTTTACACACAATTACGGTACATAATCTCAGATGAGGTGTTTTATGCTCATGTCTCTAAGGATATATGGTTTGTTTAGTTATCTCTGCATTTTCCACTGTGCAGCGTGGATTTGGTCCAGGATATCTATCAATCTTGCACAGTGCTGGGAGTGTCCCTGTGATAGGCAGACTCTTGGCTGAACTGAAGCTGAAAGTCTGTACTGCAGCAGCTTGTGCTGAAGAACCACAAGTCTATAGTAATGAATTTTAACACCCTGATGACAGTGGGTGGCAATTATATGCTCAGTTCTGTCCCTTACCCTGATCCTTCCTAGACATGTAGGATGAGCTTGGATATGAAGGGGAAAAAAAAAAAAAAAAAAAAAAAAAAATGAATTTAATCCTGGCAAAACCTACATAGCATGGAAATCAAGTTTTGGAAGCAAAATATTGCCATCAGGAAGTGAGATCATGGAAACTTGCTATGGGAAGTCAGAAAGCAATGCACACCATTGCCAAGCTCTGCCACACTCTCCTTCCATCTGTTGATGGTTATCCTTTAGGCAGATACGTGATGTTCTGCAAACTGAAAGGGAAATGAGAGAAGTGAGATAAACTTAATCTAGCAGTTAGATGAGTGGTCTAGAGTTTGACATATTTGACAACTGTTTATCACATAAATTGGTTGTGGGTGGAAAACTAGTCCTGAAGCCAGCCAGAAACCTCTTGTTGACTTCACAGTGATATGCCCTATTGTTCATGTGTCAGCAAGACATCCCACTCTCCCTTAGCCTCTACCTTAGTGCAGAAAATCATGAGGGCATGCCTATATGGCTTGGGGAACATCTCATTCCTCGTGCAGTTCAGTGACTGACCTGTCTGTTGTGGCTGGTGGCTGATGCCAGACATGAACGTCAGTGGAAGGTGCACATCTGTCTGCAAGAGAGAGATCTGGCATCACCAGCTTGTCACACAGAGCCCTCAGAGTGGTGGCCAGATGGCAGACATGGCTCCTGTCCATCCTAGTTTAGATGTGGATGCTGGTTGGGTTCAAAAATGCCTATACAGAGACTGTGCTAGAAATGAATCTTTCATTCAGATTCAGGTTCTGATTCAGGTGGCAGCTCCACCCTATGGAGGGGAAGAAATACATGTTTGCAAATAAATCACTTTCTTTGCAAGTTTAAAGGAGTATATGTATGCATAAACTTATTTGTATTTATATATATGCACATTAACTCAAAATAACTTGCATAAGTATACATAAACATAAAGATATACATATATGGAGGTTTGCACTACATACACTTCAGAAATTAACTGGGGGGAAATTTTAATGTAATTAATAACTCTTCCTCCTGTTTCACCTTCTTCATTGTTTATAGTGTAGCAGAATAGTCCGGGCAAAACATACAAAAGGAAGGGAAATATTTTCTGCAGATAACAGAAACTGCTCCAATTTCTGGATTGTGATTAATGAGGCACAAACATGAGAAAAGGTTTGCTTCAGAGGGATGTCCAAACATTCAAGTGATTATCTGAAGCTTGTTTAAAAATCTGACCTAGATTTAGAAGAAAAAGTTCTATTTTTCTTTCTTTATGGCTTTGGCAGTATTTTGCAATATATGTGTATTAATATGCCCCAGCTAATGTGGGAATATATTGTAAATCAGTTTTAGTCCCCAGTTCTAAGGTTCTTTGCAAGGAATTTCCCCAAAGAATACAGAAACTCTAAAATATTCATAAAATGGAAAATTTCCCCAAAATTCATTCATCATATGCAAGTTTTTCAAGAATTACCTCAAATGTGTGTGGGGGGAAATAATATTCACATTTTTAAAGATATTTTCATTTTGTTTTGCATATTAAAAGTTAACAACCAGTGGAAAAAATTTACAATGTTATTAATCCATCTAATAAGAGATAGCCTCTGCCTCAAAGACAACCAAAACAGAGAAGGCAGAACAAATAAATATGGAAAGAAATTATTCCTGTCACAGGTCTGAATTTCCACACTATGGAGAATCCCAGAAGCCAGGAAAAAGGCTATAATGTAGAAAGGAAAATTATTTCACTGTAGAAAGTAAAATTATGAAAAGAGTTGACATGGTAATGCTGGAGGTTTTTGGTGTGACATGTTCAATTGAAGTGTTCCCAGCATTACTGAAGCAAACTGTTTTGTTTCATCACGTTGTATCAAATAGAAAGGGTTAAGTTTGATATTAAGCCCTATTTTCTCTAGGCTGGCAAGGAGAATTTGGATTTCAGTGAGGTCAAAGTGTTAATTAAAAACTTATTTGCTGTTATACTATGTACTGGTGAGGCATACTCCAAGGTTTTGATGTAACAAAGGTCTGTGTATTTGTAAAAGGCCTCTGCCAGCTAAGCAGGGATGGAGAAGAAGCCATGGGTCGTGTAGTATGACAGATTCAAGACATATGGGACAAAATTACTTCCCAAATCCACTCCAGGATTTTCGTAGTTTGCTGTTTCTGCTAGTTTATTCCCATTGCAAAAGCCAGTACTAAAACCTTTGGACTTCCTGTCCAGATAGAGAAGAAAAATATAAAAAAAAACCCCAAAACACACACACACAGACACAAACAGACACAAAACCAAGCAACCCAAACAACACCAAACAAAAAAAACAAACCAAAACAAAACAAAAACCACACACACACACAAAAAAAAACCCCAAAAAACAACAAAACCAACCCCCTCCCAAAAAGCTTAAAACCTTTAAAAGTAAAGCACTGAAAAGTCTTTTATTTAACAGTATTTTCATTCCTTTTTGAAATGTCAAAACCTTTACAGTGCTTTTATCATTTAGCAGACTTTTGATAGCAGAAAAAGAAAAAGAGTTATGAAAGCCAGTTTAGTGGAAAAGAGAGGATAGATGATTGAGTGGGCTAAAAATTAGTTTCACCTGGTATTATCATTAGATCACATTTCCTCAAAGATAATTAAAAACCCTAAAGAAAACATTAGGGATTAAATTAAAGGAATAATAATTAAAAAAATGAACCTGTGGTTTGATACTGGTACTTTGTCTGTGTGAGCACATACACAGGTCCATGGCTTTACCCTCAGCCAGCCTGGGCCAGTCTTTCATCTCTCTGAATTCTGTCTTTGCTGCTCATCGACTTCTAAACCTGAGTCCTGAAGCATTTCAGTCTCACTGAAGGAGTGACTGGGTCAGATGCTCCGTAAAATTTCTCATTTTGCAACCGGCTGACTGAGGTTTTACCTGTTAGGTCTGGCTGGTTATGAGCTTTAAGGCAACATGAAGGGTGACCATGGGTGTACAAAAATTTCCAAGGCCTCAGCTAAAGAGTTAAGTTCCAACCACAGAGGCTTTCCCTAAGGTAGTAACACCTGGTGCATCTGCATCAATGTAAGATTTATAGGTCATAGTTTAAGCTATTTCACAGAATCACAGAATAATTCGTGTTGGAAAAGACCTCTGAGATCAAGTCCAACCTGTGACCCATCACCACCTTGTCAACTAAACCAAGGCACTAAGTGCCACAAACAGTTGTTTCTTGAACACCTCCAGGGATGTGACTTCACCAGGCCCCTGGATCTTACAGAATTCTGGCAGAAAATGTACTCCTGTATGCAGTTTTGAAGCTAAAAGAAGAAGGAAAAGAGAGGACAATTCAGAGAAGATAGCTCAGAATAGTGACTGTGACAACAGGATTTCCTTTCTCCTCCACTTAGGTGAGCCAAATTAGGTGGCAATGTCACTGATTTTTTTTTTTTTTTTTTTTGATGTGGTCTGATCCT
>VXAY01002365.1:146318-160075 GCA_013399855.1 Oxyruncus cristatus
ATGTGGTCTGATCCTAATGTCTCAGAACAGTAAACTGTAGCTGTAATTTCTCCAGACTGAAAAAAATTATATTTACACACATACAATCTCTCAGGTAAAACAGCTTAAGGGCTTCAGGTGATTAGAGCAAAGTGAAGGACTCCAGAGCCTTAATTTAGATAGACAGAATCCTTCTCCAGAGTCATTTTCACACATGTTTGGATAGATATCTTGTGTACTTCTTTTAGAATAACTGCTTTATTAGGTAGACACATTTCTACCACCTATCACTTTCAACAACAAGGAATACAGTTTCACGACATGGAGATAATAAGTTAGGTGGCCAACATCCTTTCAACCTCCCTTCCCAAGCTCAGTGTTCATGGCACTTGTGAAGTACTTCAAACCTTTTAGGGCTAAAAAGAGTCATAAGAGAAGACACCCACTGGAGGAGAGACTCTTGGGGCTTCTCCGTGTCTTCACTGAGGTATCATAACAACATAGGCTAACCTAAAAAATTTGGTGCGGTGTGAAAGAAATAGGCCTTATAAAGAAATCACCTTATTAGGCCCTGTGAAACTGGAACATCTCACCTTAATGACCTGATAAAGATCAGGCAGGAAAACTGCAGGAGAATTTTAACCACAACTCCAAAATCCACAGCTCCGAAGATTTAAACCAGCTTTTTTCTCTAGACAAATCTTTTTTTTTTTTCTAACTGTGGAAATACGTTCTCTGTTTGAACCTCAGCTTCTACCTGTAGAGTGAGAAAGAAGAAATAATGTGTAAGCTTTATAAGAACTAGGAGCTGTGATCCTAGCATTATCTTCCTATTCCTAGGCGAGTTTGTGGAGGCCACGGTCCATTCCCAAAATCCAGTGTTGAAAAAACAGGTTTAGTCAGAAAATAGTTCAAGACAAACACTTTCTAAAGGAGAAAAGAAGGGAACATGTGTGTTTGTTTTTCTCAGACATGATGTGGTTGAGGACTATGCCACTAGGGGCCTTTTTCCACTAGGGTACCTAGAAAATAAGTTCACAAATTAATAGATATTAACAAAGCAAAGAAAATTCAATGCATCAGGAGATAGCAAATATTTGAACAATGAAGTGAATGGAATGGCAGATGAAGGATTTACGAGACTATAAAAGAACCCTTGTGGGAACCAGTAATCTTTTATCATCCAGAAAAAGTATGGTCTGTGTTTCTGTCCTCTAATAAAAGTCCAGACTAACCTCTCGGGTTATTTATGTGCGTTTTTTTCTAGATCATCTGGTAATTCCTATTTGAGCAAGAAGCAAAATCAGGCTCACAAAGTTGTTCACACTGATCATTAAACCCTCCTGCGAAGTTAAAGGGATGGAAAGTAAATTAATTGATATGCTGTATTTTTCTGGTGCACTGCACAGTCTGAGACAAGATGTAAATTGGCCACAGATTCTCTTGTTGACTGTGTTGCTTCTGTGCCTGCTGACACTAAGAACAGAGTTTTGTTGATGATATTGTTGCTGGCTGAAGTACCTGGGGCAAGAGCAGATATTGTGGGTATGTGAGTTCTTAGTTTTCAATTCAGGGAAAAGAGAGGGTGAATAAACCGTATCTAGTAAAATACATAGAAGGACTTGCATGAACTGGGTCCAACTCTGCTCTACTCCACAAGAAAGCAGCAAATGCTTTCTAAGAAACTAAGTAGAAAAAGGAGAAAACAAAACCAAAACAAACAAAACAACAAAACCACAATAAAACAAGGCAAAAAAAAAAAACAAAACCAAAACAAAACAACAAACAAACCAACCATAAAAACCAACCAAACAAAAAAGGGACACAAACACCAAAAGGACTGAAGGTCAAAAACTTAATCCCAGCAGAAAATTCTGTCCCTTCTATTTAAAATGTTTGTGAATAGACGTGCAAAGGGTTGCACTGATCTCTCCCAGAATTTTATTCACAAACACCATTCATTTGAGCAAGAGTCTGCCTCTTACCGCCTTTAACTTTGGGGAAGGAATAAAAAGGCTTCACGGTTCCATTTACTTTATTTTCTTACACATTCCTGTCAGCAATGAATCCACTCCTGGATCCCTTAGCTAAAATAACAGTTCATGTCTCTTTGAAGAAAAGGCCACTACCTTTTCAGGCACCATTTTATAGAGAACTCTGCCCAATCTTCATCTGCTGCTTCAAAAGCCAGAAGACCAGCATGTCCCATGTAATGTCTGTTGCTCTCATGAGGGCACTCAAATGGTTTCTTGTGTCTAATCCTGAGATCCCTCCCACTGAGTTTAATGAGAGAAAAAAAAAAAAACCAACGCTTTCTTTGCCCCCCAAGAGTAGTGTGGTATAGCTGACTTTCAGTTTTCAAAGTAATTCTACCTCTGACCTCAAGAGTAGCCTTTTGTAGCCATTTTTGCTGCTTTTTCTTTGCTTCAGTTTCCCAGTATGGAACTGAAGATATGCTTCAGCCCTTTTCTCTCTCCAAAAAGCAAAGTATCCTGCAGTCTATATCCTGTGTGTTAAAAGTTATTATTGTTTAACCTAAAGAAAGTAAATGATTGTATTTTCTTCCACAACTAAGCAAACCTTGTAAATCTTCATAATGGAAACAACTTTTGCCTTTTTTTTTTCCATTTTGCTTGTTTGCTTTCCATTTTTTTTTTCCTGAAGGGTAACGTTCAGCTTGCAGTCTGATTTTATGAGAAACTGTGCTTTTTAATGCAAAGGCTAAATATAATCTACCAGATTCTGTCTGACTGCAGAGTGTGATGGTGTGCAAAGTAAACAGTGGTTTCTTATCATTTCTGATTCTGTCATGAGGCAGAAAATTGCAGGGTTTTAGTTATTCGCTAATGCATTTTCTGTTTCCTGAATTCCAGCTGGAATGGCTAAAACAAGTGCATCAAAACTGTCATAGAGCCATTTTGGATAACAAAGCAAAACAGTGACATTTTCTGTGTGAAAATGAGGCAGTTGTACTGGAGAATATGAGCAGAATAGGGAAAACATAGCACAGAGTTTCAGCCTTAATCACTCTCTAGTGTTACCAAAGTGGCAATTATTTGCAATAGAAAACAAAACTGCATAACGAACAAAGTTTGTCACATTCCAGTGAAAATGAAAGCAAAAGCCAATTTCTGAACACATTGTGGAAGTGCACGAGGCCTTATTTAAGCACTTTGGGAAAATACGTGTGCCTGGATGTGTCATGGGTTTAAAATAAAGCACAGTCACTGGATTTTGTGCATTTCATGGGTAATATTGTTCTCTTACTATGACAATCTGAATGTATTGTTATTTTATTCTATGCCAGTCCCAGCTCAATTTGTGTGCAGAAACCCCCTGGACAGCATACCATGCCATGCCATTCTATACTGACCAGTCTTTGCTTTCTGAGTAGACCTGGTATAGTCACAGGTCTCTACATTTTTAAGGATTCAAGATCTATAGAAGTCTTTGTTGGATAAACCTGCTGTCTAGCCTAGCCTATGCAACACTTGTTTTTTTAAATCTCAGTGTAAAATCAAGCTGTCAGGTTTCATAAATCACAAGGGGAATATTTTAAAAAGCTCTATCAGTAAGCCTTGAGTAAAAGACCAATCTTTCTTGATCCTAGGCTGAATTTAAATTTTTTTATTTATTTATTTTATTTTCTTATCTTCTATTTTGGATAATAATGATGTTACTCTCTGGTGAATTATTCCAAGATTAATGCAGAGAGTTTATTCAGCCACAGTTTAGCATTATTGACTGTGTCATAATATTAGGCATTGCTGGTTGACCATTATGTCTTGTTTGCAGTTTATAAAGATGCTGAACAGGGCGTGAAGCTCAATAATGCATCAGCAGCAAATGCAAATTTTCTGTATTTACTGGAGAGGGAGGGGTGAACCCTCTACCAAGAAACCAAAAAAAAAAGAAAAAGAAAAAGAAAAAAAGGTAAAAAGATTAGGCTGTGTGTTAACAGTTTTCATTGGCAACCTCCATCATTTTGCTTTTCCAAATCTGCCAAGCTGACAGAAACCTCCACAGTGACGTGGCCCTCTCCCAACTCCCTGATGCCCCAGCGTTTCCAGCTGCTTCTGTGACAGGATCTGACTTCCCTGTAAAAGCTGAAGGGCCAACTTATGTCTCCAAACCTTCCTTTTCCAGGTCACAGATTCTTTCAGGAATGTAAATGCTCAGCTGGGATGTGGTAGTTGATATTCCTGACAAGATCACTGCTGCTGGGAATGAAAGACCACACTTTTTTTCTAGCAGTCATTTTTCAAGTTTTTCAAAGTGCTCTACTCTTCTCATTAACTTTGCAGATAGCAGAAGTTCTTATCTGTTTCATCTCCTTTTGCTAGAAGCTTCAGTCCCTATAATCATGAAATAGCTATGCTTATTCATATCACAGTATTGCCTCTTTTAAGAGAAACTGTAACTGCATTGCTTTCTGACTTTAAGCTCTTCATCCCTGTAATTAATTACATTATTTTCTTCCATAATTATGAGAATTTAAATAGCTTATCAAGCCTCATGAAGCACAAAGACCAAGGTTTTACAGTGACTGACACTGTGAAATACTTTGAATTCCTGAACAAGCAGCAATATGTGCATTAGTATCCATAAGAAAGAACTTTGCATCCAAGTTTCAACAAAGCATTTACAAGTTGAGAGGATAGCTCATGTACCATTCTCATGTAACAACACAATTCTGCCCATATTGGATCATTTATACAATTTTACAGAATCACGAAATTACAGAATCAATTAGGTTGGAAAAGACCTCTGAGATTATTGAGTCCAACCTGCAACCGAACTTCCCATATCAACTAGACCACAGTACTCAGTGCTTTATCCAGTGACTCCACCACCTCCCTGGGCACCCCATTCCAATGTTTAATGACCCTTTCTGCAAAGAAAGTCTTCCTAATGTCCAACCTAAATCTCCCCTGGTGCAGCTTGACCCATGTCCTCTTGTTCTATCACTAGTTGCCCAGGAGAAGATGCCGACTCCCACCCGGCTACACCCTACCATCAAGGAGTTGTACAGAGTTATAAGGTTCCCCTGGAACCTCCTTTTCTCCAGGCTAAACACCCCCACCTCTCTCGACCACTACACCTGTGCTCCAAACCCTTCACCAGTCTTGTTGCCCTTCTCTGGACCTGCTCCAGCACCTCAATATCCCTCCTGAACTGAGGGGCCCAGAACTGGACACAGCACTCCAGGTGTGGCCTCACCAGCGCCAAGTACAGGGGCAGAATCACCTCCCTGTTCCTACTGGCCACACTGTTCCTGATCCAGGCCAGGATGCCATTGGCCTTCTTGGCCACCTGGGCACACTGCTGGCTCACGTTCAGCTTCTGTCAGTCAGCACCTTTGGGTCCCTTCCCACTGGGCCACTTTCCAGCCACTCCATCCCCAGGCCTGTAGCGCTGGATGGGTTTGTTGTGGCCAAAATGTAGAACCTGGCACTTGATCTAGTTGGACCTCATACCCTTGGTCTCAGCCCATCCCTCCAGCCTATCCAGACCACTTGGCAGAGTCTTCCTACCCTCCAGGAGATCAGCAGTCTGACCCAACCTGGTGTCATCCGCAAATTTACTAAGGGTAGACTCAATCCCCTCATCCAGATCATCAATAAAGGTATGAAACAGGACTGGGCCTCACACTGATCCCTGGGGGACACCACTAGTCATGGCTGCCAGCTGGATCCAGGGTCGTTCCCCACCACTCTCTGGGCCTGGCGAGGAGTGCCCCTGTCCAGTGCCTGGGCTGCAGCTTTTCCAGGAGAATGCCATGGGAGACAAAGTCAAAGGCTTGGCTGAAGTACAGGTAAACTATATATACAGCCTTTCCCATCTCCACTGTCTGGGTCATCTGGTTATAAAAGGTTGGTCATAAAAGATCAGGATGGTCAGGCAGGACCTGTCTTTCTTAAACCCATCCATATTATGATACTTGACATTTCTGGTTAGTTTCCTTCTAAAGAGAACTTCTGACTGTGCCTAGACTTGGGTAGCACTTAGGGTCAAGCACAAAGGGACCATAGGTCATCCCTTCCAGACGTGTATTTGCTTTCCTGATGCTACTCCCACACTTGAATTTCCTCTGAATTGCCTCAGTTGTTAATTTTCCCAGTTCCCCTTACATTGCTATATTAATAGTCAATATTATAATTATGTTACTGCTATTAGCTGAACAATACGTGGGGAAAGAGGATTTGTATTTAGACTGATTTTCTATCCCACATATAACATTGTTACAAAAGCTTTGACTAAAGCTCCTGAATCTGAAATTGATTTCAGCAGAATCTTAGTCTTGTACTATTTATTATTAGCTTAAGGGAATCAACTAATGGATTTGAAAACAAAGTTTAAAAATTTCAGCTGGGTAAGTTTTATGAAAGTTAAATAGTTCGGTAGAAAAAAATAATTGAAGATTTCTCTGGGAGATCTAATACATTGGTTGGATCTGTCCTTTGCAGATATTCCCAGGCTAACATCATGTGTGAAAACATGGGATGCCAGGAGTAACATAACCATGTAACTAAACTACCTCTCCAGCCATTCACACAGTTTGTTTGGGTTTTTTATTCTCAAGTGGTTGGACGTGACAGAAACGTTACAGAAAGCTCATTACAGTTTACACTCTTCACTATTCAGGAATCCTTCTTAGGTGATATTAAAAATTCCATCTCAGTTATTCAAAGAAGATTAATTTCTTGGGGAATTTTCTGTCTTTCCCATCTTCTGACAGAAGTTTACTGTTCCTCTTACATTAAGTGTTACTCAGATACAATTGAAAATAATCGAGGAGGAGGAAAAATATTTTTTTTAACACTAAATGTTGCAAACTGTAGGTTTAAATTTCAGTTGATAGTGTTGGTCATGTTTGACTATAATATGGTTTCTCCGTGAACTGTGTTATACAAATGGGCAATTTTCCAAATGGTAAAAAAAGAGGGTGAAGTTCCACTGAAGTCACTAATCACCAAATAATCCAATCCGGGGAAAGGAGCTGGGAAAATAACTGGAATTAAAAAGTTAGGGTGAGGGGTGGAGGTGGAGGCAGGAGCACTCAGTTGTAATGGGTCAGATCAGACCAGGTCTTTTGCCAGTTTTATAAAGCAGGAAATATATTAGGATATTGATCATGTCAAAGTGTTTTCTTCCCAGAACTAAAGTGGTACCAAGTACTGATGGGAATAAAAGAGGCAATATAGTAATTGCTATACTACTAACTAATAAGTTTTATATTTCATCAATAGTTTTGATTCCACTCTAAGTTTTGGAAGGAAAAAGAAACCTCTTTTGAGTAATGCTGCAGTGAAAATCTTATGCCTAAGGGAAGGAATGTGTTTCAAATTATGACACTGGAAGACATTATTAAATAACACCAAAAAAAGCCTCTCCTTTATACTGTCAATCTTTTTTTCTTGTAGAAATTCTCAAATTCTAAGCTAAAAGTAGCCCTGGGAGAAACAGTGTGGAGAGTTTTTGTTTTTGTTTTTGTTTTTTTTTTTCAATTTGTGGGAGTTTTTTTTAGTGTAGATGTATCTACCTAGATTCTTTTACACATAGCTGAAAGGTTTCTGTAGAGGAGGGTAAAAGAATTATTTTATTTTAGTAACATTCTGGTCCTGTACTAAGCAATTTAAAAGAGAAAATAACATCGTTAAAAACAAGTGAATAAAGCAAGAAAATGCAAACCATCTGCAGCTCTTCGTTCCTTCATTCCCATTCCCCGGCTGAAATGAAAAGAAAGAGAATCTGAAAACCAACAAGTTTTCGCTTTTATTATTACTATTTCCCAGGGGCAAAAACCTGCAAGTAGGAGGATAATATTTATTATGAAAGTAGTAAAATCGTGGCATCAGCTTTTTTCCAAGCTTGGGTGTCTATAATGAGGCTATTAAGCTACCAGGTAAATCTACGAGTAGGACACAAAGGCACTACCAAGTGCACTCATACAAGTGCCTACCCTGGGTACATCCTAACTCTCCTTTCTGTGGAAGGAAAATGTGGGCACACAGGCTGGAAGGGAACTGGGCCAGGGTGCCAAGAGTCCTTCCAGCAGCCCTGATGGGGTTCAGGGCTGTGGGGAATGCCATGTCAAACTGCCCATGGGAACAGCAAACCACATACTGTGAGATTTGCAATGGACAGAAGGATAGTGAAGAAAAAGGATGTTCTCTGTATTTCTCACATTAGCACATCCTGTATGTTTTTATGGTGCACAAACCATCACCCTGGGCTCTGTTTCTACAGTGGAAATGATGAATTTGATTCAGGAGCCACTTCTTGAAATTCTTTAGCTAGTTCTATGCCTCAGGTCAAACTAGATAACAATTATCATCTCAAAATTATGAGTTTATAGTCTCAATTATAGTATTATGGCCTCATTATGCTCTCAAAATTATCCAAACTTCTTAAGAGTCAGCACAAAGGTTAGGAAGGCTTGAAAATAAATGATAGTCTCAAGGACAGAGACTGTACTCTCAGGACAGTTTTTATTTTCTCCCTTTGCATAGAGAGGGAAATTTGGATGCTGGAAAGAACTCTTGAAAGGCTAAACCAAGTATCCTTATTTGTTGAGTGAACTGAGAAATCTTTCTCTGATGGCAAGGGGTTAGCAATTGGCCTGTGAAGGACTTGCATATGTAAGAGCCACTGTTGAAATGGAACCACATTTTGCTTGGAAAATAGCAAGGATTATTGTAAAAATTTCATATATATATATATATATATTTGCATACATATATGTATGTATTTATTTGTATACATATACCATATACATGTATACATATGCATATTAATATGTATCTATGTATACAATGCCGTTTTACTTGATTTCATTTAATTTCCCTGTGCTCCATCACCTTTTATCTGGGTAGGTAAAACCAGTTGATATCAATCCCTTCTTTCGTCTTGTGTCAGCTTGCAAGAAAATGAATGCCATGGAGACACTATGGAGAGAATGATGGTAGCAGAGCATCAATCTGCTCTGCTTTACAGAAAAACTGTGATGATGATAGCACACAAACCACCCTTGGTAAAACAAAACCGTCTGTGATGCTTCCTCTGTTATGTTAAGGTCCCTTTCTTCAAAACAGATTGTAATAATTTCCCTGTGAAAGACATTTTAAACAATCCATTGCTCAAAACGTCTTAAAGTATGAACAGAAAGAAGAAATAGACACTAATCTGAGCTCTCTCATGATTTCGTTTCCATCGTGTTAGAGCTATTCAAGAACCACAGCCCACTGTAGTAAATATATATTAATTTGGTTTACTTTTTTCAAAAATTAGGAGTGGTTTTAAGGATCAGAGCTCAGCTGTATTAGGGAATCTGATTTTCAAAAGGTGAGTGTCCATTAATATCAAAACAAATCCCACAGAAGGTGTTGTAAAGCTCGAAGAACTCAACTATGAAGTTTTTTTCCAAAATCACTAGTGGTTTTAATAAACATTACCCTTGATCTATTCCCACAGCTTCATGAAGAGTACCATCTTTTCACACCTTGACTTAGATGCTGCTGCCTGGAGCAAGGATCCTGTCCCTGCTTGCAAGGGTCCCATCAAACAATCAATGTCATACAAACAAAAAAGGAAATAAACACACACACCTTCACCCCCTTATTATCTCTCTATCAAGAAAAGAGATTGAGTCTCAAGATAGTTTAGTAAGTGTTATACTAAGTTTTAGATCGTTTCACTGCCTGACATGACAGACAATAAAATATCAAAAAATATTGTAGCTTCTGCAGTTCCGCTGGCGTTGCTTTTGGCCTGATAAAACTTGAGGTGTTTTTATTCATTACCCTGTCACTCAGTCCTTGAATGCTGAGAGATTTCTAACTTCTCCCTTGAAATGTGTCATGACAGATAGAAGATGACTGTAGGCATTCAAATGGGAAATATGGAGGTGGAAACGTCCTCTTCACCGGTGACCTAAACCAAAGAAAAATGGGTCTGTACAGAAATAGGCCTTTGCTCTCTGACCCCCTTTCTTTGTCACAAACTCTGCCTCATTACCTGGTAATACTGTTAGTCCTCTCCAAAGAACCATACCATGGTTTGAGATGAGAGGTCAAGAGTACTGAAAGGTTTGTTTAACCTTTCAACAGAATTCTGGTTTTATCCCCTGAATATCCCCCAGAAAATTTACTTTCTATAAGGTAATTGATACACATGAGGCAACTGGTAGTCACAGAGGCCACATTTTTATCATTCAGTTCAGAGATACCAGGAAATGCTGCTGCTCTGAAACTCCCACTTTCAATTTTTGGGGCTGTCCCTGGTACATTTTTTGCCTGACACAAATATTCCCAAATAATTTCAGGGCACAGTGCAGAAGTTAGCATAAGCAAAGGACCCGGCACCACAGGAAATCAGAATGCAGTTACTCTCTTTCAGAGGGTAAGAAATTTTAGTACTGTGGATATTGACATTTCATTGTCAAAAGGCCTGGGAATAGTTATGGATGTATCTAACCATTTATTAAGATGGTTGTGGTCTTAGCCACTGACTGACCCAGTTTTAGTTAGTTGTATCGAATAAGAAGTGCCATAACTTTGCTAAGGTTAGAAAGATATGCTTTCTGTAATTGGGAAATGCTGGTAGGATTAACATCCCTGTTGTTCCAGAATAACTTGCTCTTGTATGGACATTTGGACACACTCTTTGGACTGATTGCCCAGGAGATCAACCATCTAGAACCACAGGTAAAGAGTGTTGCTCTTTTAATTTTCTTCATCCTGTTTGAGTTGTGAAGAGCTGCATTTCCCTTAGGACTCTGTCCATACTTTCTGGCATGCCCACAAACCAAATTACTCTCTTGTCATCCTTATTAAGATTCCATAGTTGTAGTTCATTATTTAAATAAAAATTTCCCCCAAACCTTCAGAAACTCATCCAAAAGAGGAAACCTTATATGTAAAGGTACTCTAAATAGCAAAAGTTAAAAACATTAGGACAAAGTTTCTCACAGTAAAATCATTAGGTGTCCTAAAAATAGATAGATGGGAGATTATATCTGAAGCTTCATCAAATGCATTACAAGTTTTTTTGAGTTTAGCAACTTCTTCTTGATTCATATTCACTACAATTATACAGATTAGAACCCTTGTGAATCTTTTCAAAAAAATGGATCAACCCCTCAAAGTTCCAAAATGCTGGATATTTTTCTACATTCTAAATGAACCTAAACATTATCTCTAATTTTCCCATACAACCTATTATCTGTTCTCTTTTCTTTGCCATTTGATGACTTCACATGACTTCTAGAACAAAGACACATTCAACATCTCCTACATGAATTTTTTAAAGAACTGAATTTTAAACTCTCTTATCTGTATTAGAAGGCCTGTGCAGCACAGTTTTCACAGTAGGACTAGTACAGCAGCAATACATGATAAATATAGCTGAGCACATTGCTTCAACATTTATTTTGTTTATGTTGCTGGATATACACATAATACACACAGAGGTGCAAAGATATATGCCATACTGCCATGCAATGAATCAGAGCGTTTAATGACACAGAAAATATAGCAAGTCATGCTGTAGCTCATGGTTCATGTAATCAGGGTCATCCAGGCTCTCAAAATTGAAGATTAAGCTTTTAAAACCACCATAAATGAGTCAGAAACCTTCAATTAGATGCACTAACTTCTCCAATAACATTTGAATGAAAAGTAAGTCTCATTTAGTGGTGAAATAGGGGAAAGACTGTGACTGGTGTAATATAGTATAATCGTGAAATATAGGGAGGATAATGACTAGTGTAGCCATTAACTGAGCGCATTGAATAGCTGAGAGAGAAGGCAATGGCAATAAGAAATAGTGCCTTACCTTCCTGCGGGGCTTTCCATCATATGATCTCAAAGTACGTTACAAAATAGTAGCGGTGATTCGCATCACTTCTGGGGGGGATGCTGATGTTACCGCGGCACCTGGTTATCTCGTTCAGCATTTAGAGCTCTCAAAACCTGTGACACTGAACTACACTATTCACTTCATATTCCCAACATCACCTCTGACTGCCATCCCTTCTGTTCCTCTCCGGGCACATGTGACTTTTGCTGCTTTTCCTCAAGCTTTTCTTGGTCAAAATGGAAGCTACGAGCTGTCTTTTTAAGGAAGAAAGGTGAAATCCTCCCTTCACTCTGTGCCCTTCAGAACAAGAGCTGAAGCAACAAAAATTAGCTATCATGCAACTTGATATGGAATAAGGAGAACGACCAAAGAAAAATAAAGTGGTTTTGATTTGACCATGGAACTCTGAGCACCTAACGAGATGAATTATTCTGTTGTGGTAGTTTTTTGTTTGTTTTTTTTTTTTTTTTCTTTTTTTTCAAATCTCTATTGTAAAATTCTGGTTTCTGAATAAAATTCTAAGTGTATATGGGGAAATGATACAGCTGCCTGAGTGTAAAAAAATGTGATTCATAACTCTAAAGCAACCCCAAACTCGTGGTCTTATGTGAAAATGCATCCCCAGAGTAAGTTGTTCCATGTAAGATTGCATTGAAATTGTATACTGCAACCCTTCAGCTTCCTGGGTGGTGTGGGTAGTATCCAGCACAAAAAGAGTAATTCAAATGATGTCTCACCCTGCAGGAAGATGAAGTTGGTTGACATTCCCTTGGTGGACTGCACATTTCCCCTAGCACTAAAATGAATGCTGCCATGTACATTCAGAAGCAACACGTCCTGAGCTGAAAGCTACTCGAGCTCAGTGATCATTCATATGCATAATTCTTTAATTTAGACATGTTCAAAATGATAAAATACAAACACTTTGAAGGAAAGTTGAAGCACCAGGTCTCAAGATATGCTGTCTGGACAATAACCTAGTTTTTGCCCTGGAGTGCCAGGTGATACCATGATTGACAGAAAAAAATTAAATCCTAAATGTTTACAGTAGGTTTTTGCACTGTTGTCTTATTCCAGCAAGAAAATATGTCATTTTATGTTTATATTTAGTATCTTAATGTTTTTTTTGTAACTGGGGACTGTGCCATGGAATTTCACAACAAGAAATATTCCCCATTAATGAGTCTATCTTAATAGTTTTACATTCCTGGTGTTTCCGTATCCATATGTGTACTCCATAACCATGTAGACACCTACACCTGCTAACACACAGCTCTGAAGATATAAATATGGCAGAGAGTGTTACCTGTTTGCTGACAGTGTATACAGCTTGACAATACCAAATCAATTCATGCACGGTGCACTTGGCAAACGAGATGTAATTTTTATCCTAAATCAATGGTGAATTAATTGACGAGATGGTAAACAAAGGTTGCATCTAATAAATCTGGATGTATGTCTGGGAGAGAGCTGCAGCTTTGACAAAGTTGATGGTGTTACAGATCTCCATGAGTAAGTTCTCAACAGGATTTGAGAAAACCTGTGTCTTAGAGGTCAGGCTCACAGAGTGACTTAAATGTGAAAGTGTAAGGACCAGGAGGAGACTACATCAATTTTGGGTAACAGCAACGTTAGAATACAGTCCGAATGCTTTGATATTAAAGATTGCCTACATTTTGAACACATATGTAAAGCTATGAGAGTCCTTCACTATTTTGTTTCTTTATTATTAGAGAACTAATGTGAAGTTATTGGTTTTGCCTTTACTTCCAAAGGGATAATATAGTTTTTCACATGTTCCACACAAATTGCAATCAATCAGTAAATTTTTCATGAAAATAATTTTTCTTTTTCTTTTTCTTTTTCTTTTTCTTTTTCTTTTTCTTTTTCTTTTTCTTTTTCTTTTTCTTTTTCTTTTT
>VXAY01002365.1:168990-193106 GCA_013399855.1 Oxyruncus cristatus
ATCTTTCCAGTAATCCTCTTCCCAGAGAACCTTCTTAGCAATTCCCTTATGTTTTCACTCACATATCAATATTTACTTATAGTAGAAAGATGTATTTTCCCTATGTGAAGTAATTTTTTTAAGGTTTGTCATTAATCTTACAAGGAAGACACTGTTAGGAAGCAATTTCTGACATGTCAACATCCCCCAATCTTTTAAAAGTAGGACACAACAGCTTTCCTACCTTCTAAGGATCAGCTTTTTTTTGCAGAGCCAAGGGCAATCAATATTAGTTTCTGTAGTGAGGAAAAAAAAAAAAATCATGCAGCAGAGAGTAGCTGTGATGCTACTGATAATGTAAGATGCCATATCACTTCAAACACTGAGCACTTGCACACGGAAAGCCAAAGGTGTCCTGGGCTGTATCAAAAGCAGTGTGGGCAGCAGGTGGAGGGAGGTGATCCTGCCCCTCTACTCCTCACCCAGAGTCCTGCCTCCTCCTCTGGGGTCACCAACACGAGAAATAAAAGGACTTCTTAGAGCAGGTCCAGAAGATCAGGTATAAGAAGATATTCTTTACTCAGAGGGTGAGGTAGCACTAGAACAGGTTTCCCAGAAAGGTTGTGGATTCGGCACCCCTGAAACTGTTCAAGGACTGGATGGGGAGACCTAAGTTGCATCCCCCTCCTTGGCAGGGAGTGTGGAATTAGATGACTTTAGAGTCCCTTCCAACCCAAAGCAGCCTATCTTTCAATGATTCTATACATAGAGCAGTGGATGGAAGGAAGGCATACTGAAACACCTGGTAAAACTGTAGTAAATGTCCATTTATGGTTGTGTGTGAAGTACCTAGATTTTACTAATGAGCAATGGATTGGACCATAGAACAGCTAAATGATTCAGGGTGGAAGACACCACGGGAGGTTATCTGGTCACACTCTCAGATCAAAGTAGTCAGTCATGTTTATCTGTCTGCCTATCCACACATAAAAACTCCTTTTCCTCTCTATATGTTCCTTATGCACACAAACACACAGTAACACAGAGTTTCTAATATAAGGTCACAAAGTGAAACAGACTCTCAGAAAATAAATAAATAAATAAATAAATTATGACCTTTATCTTTTATGATTAAATATCCAGATTAGGTGGCTTAATTAGATGGTGCAGTTCTGTGTGCACATTGGGAAATACAGCATGGTCTGCAGAGATCATCATTAAGTAAATCTTTCTGCTCTGTCTTTCTAAATGAATGTATAGTTTATTATATGAAGGATTCACAGAGAGAAAATTGTCAGTGGGAGATTTTTGACAATCCTGGTGGCAAAGAGGTTCAAAACAACCAATAAACTGCAATGGAATGTATTTTAAATACAGTAACAAAGTAATAGAAACATTTATTTGGAAAAACATGAATTCACTACTGTATATCTTGATATAAGAACTTCTAGCATTTTCATAGAGAGGTTTTGTAATTCTTGCAAGAGCTGTGGTCATGATGCAACAATTACCAGGTGGTGTTCCCAGCCCCTTATTACTGAGCTAGATTACTGATACAGAGCCTCCTGGTTTTAAAATCTGTTCATCCATGAATATTCTTCAACAGTGGAGGTCAGCAGCCATTCAGAATACGGAGTTTAATTGCAAATTTTAGATAAAGGCCCTTCCCCCCACCATGTCATGCTCTGGTGATCTAATGTAATAGATTCATAACCAGTAATGAAGTTTTCTTCCATGACAGTAACTATGAAGTTACTCAACAGACTTTGAGAAAGTAGAACATCAGCCTCACAAATTAGCGTGGCAGTTTTGTACCAGGTTTTATCCTCTATAGCTCATGTTGTCTAAGAACATCAGAAGTGAAATTTTGCTGCCACCTTTTAAAGTCCAATCCTCCATTCTAAGAAACAAAATATTTAAAACAAACAAAAAAACCCAAACAACAAAAAAACAAAAACAAAAACAACAAAAACAAACAAACAAACAAAAACAAACAAAAACAAAAAACCAAACAAAAATGAACAAACAAACAAACAAACAAAACAAACCAGTCAGAAAACTAAAAAGAGCTCAGGCAACCCAAAAGTTATACCTAAAAAAAAGCAAAATGAAAGGGTCCATATGCTGCTGCCCTTAGGGATACTGAGTAATCACTTTGTTAATATTTCCTAATGCAGGTCTATTCTTGAATCTAGATTTATGTACTATCTTTGTTCTGTGTGCAGCTCACTGGAGTCAGGGAGAAACACCACTGCCACCTTTTCTCAAGGATTCATGCACATCCCTATATACAGTGCAAGTGGTTTGTCCTTTTCTGAGAAGAGTTTGACATTGCCCAGTGAAAGGGTAACTGGGATTTGACACTCTCAGAGCTCACGTTGCCTTACTTTGAGCAGAGTTATTCACGCCACGGTCATCCTGTCAGTGTTGATACGAAAAAGCACTTCTGGATCAGGGTTAAAAGCAAGGGTTATATCAGCCTGGATACACATTTCAGTTATTCACTTTAAGTGCCATACAATTTGCATCCAAACTAGACATACCATTGTGCAGAACAAACGGATTCTTTCTGGCTAACCTTCCATTTATTCTCTGATTCCTTTCTCCTCAGTAAATTGCTGATAAGGCATTTTCCCTGTCTTTAGAAACAGATGAGATCAAATACAGAAGAGAGACAGAGGAAAGAAAGTTAAAGATAAGGGAAAATGGTTAAATCCAATCGTATGGCAAGTAATTCTCTCAAGGTACATACACTTCAGGTGTTATCTATCTCTATTTTACAATGGAGAAGTTGTGACTTGGAAGAGTGTTTAAAAAAGTCGTGATAATCCAACAGCAAGACCAGGAAAAAGGCATGGAGGAATTCTCCCTTACCTGGAGAAGCCATTTATTCCAGTGCAAAATCGGAACAGATCTGACACAGCTGCATTTTGCACAAGATATACGCTGGTACAAATAACCATGCAGCGCCAAGTAATAGTGCCTTGGAGCGGCAGGAACTCACATGAGATTTCTGCACTGATAGATGGAAATGCCAGTGGAGTCATAATTACAGCTGTGGAAAGGAATACATTATAATTAGCAAAATTATGTGTGGCCTTCTACAGCTCTGCCTGTGTTTCTGGAACTATGCATGTTTTTTAAGTGACCACACAGCTTATTATCTTCACACGCATGAGGAATTTCCATCCTCGTTTTGTATCAACCAGTTTTTCTAATTTATGTCCACAAGGACTTTAGGCTTCCTCCTTAATTTATTCAGTAAATTTCATGTCTTTTAGACAAGACGTATTGGATCTCAGGGCCTGGGATTTGATTGATCCCAATGTAGAGGCAATACGTTATCACGCTGCAGCAATAGCTGACAGGTATTTATTATGGATTTTAAAAGGATAAGGGGTCTCACACAACAGCTACAGAAGTCTGTGAAATCCCTAGGGGTCACATCCAGAGAAGAACTGTAAAACAGAAAAAAACCCCCATTCTACTATTAAGAAAATAATGATCTGATGCAAAGTAGAAAAGACCACATATGGTCTGATCCGAAGCTCACTAAATAGGATGGGAATCAGATAATTATGAATTTATATTAACAACATAAGGAGGGCAGCAGAGGGATTCAATTATTATGCTTAATTGGTTAGGGAATATCAGAAAGTGCTGTATTACATTTTATCAGGGATAGTATTAAATAAACATTAAAAAAAATATATTCAGATGAGAATCAAGAGGGTAAGGAAAAGAGCATATCTGGTGAATTGGAAGACAGTCATTAGTTATTCCTGTAGATCCTAGGGGCCATTAGCCCAAGTGACCTGTTAGCTTTCCATTTCAGATGATTGCATTTTTGCTTAGTGAAAGTGTTAATGTTTTTATCAATTAGTTATGACATTTCTTTTAGTCCTTCTTCTAAGATGTTGTGTAGTTTTAATCTTTTCTGTAATAACGAATAGAAAGTAAGTAAAGACTTACTTCTGTGCACGGTGTACAGCAATAAACAGGAAAATGTTGGATTGCCTCTACAGGAACTGAGCTTATTTAGAATACTGAAGTTTAGTCTCAATACTAGGTTGTTTTTCTACTTTTCTGTGTTCTGGAGAGAAAGCTGCATTTTGGTTGTAAGTGAAATTATTACTAGATGAGTGTACTTCTTATGCCACGCTGTAGGTCTCAAAATAATAAGCTTCGAACTGTGGCTGAAGTAATACTTCGAGTTACTGAGAAATTTTTAAACAGTTTGAAATATTCTGTAAACTATATTCAGAGATTTCAAAGCCACCCTAAAGATGCACGTGCAACAAACCCATTAATCTCCATGTAACAAGGATTTTAGATCTTCTCAGCAGCATTAAGATCTCAGTGTATTTTCAAAACATGTTTTTAAATAAAACTGCATGCACTTCATAGACTGAAATGTGCATTAATTAAATCACAGCCTCATTTCTCCTCCATATGACTCATGTTGATTTGTCTTCTCTCTTCTTGTGCCTGATATAAGTGAGGTGACAAAAGCTTTTTAATCCTGATGTTAGAGGTGATCTGGATGGTTTTGTACTGGAATAGATGAGAAGTGCTCACATCCCCACCATACCAGTGTGGTGGGTGAGTAGTATCTCGACCTCTAGAGGTAAAACACCTCTAGGTTACAGCTTGACAGAATCTCATATCATGGGACATCCATCGTCAGTAATAGTCTGATCTGGATTTTTACCAACTAGGGGCCTAAATTTGTTTGAAAACCAATAGAAATCTCACTCCAGTGTTTAGATTTCTGAACATATTCATTACCTGAAGCAACTGCTTCTGAATGTTTTTTTTTCATGTTGAAACACTTTATTGATGATGCCACAGGATGTCTTAAAGAACTCAAAAATCTATGCCCTAAACTTTTCCAAATCAAGCAAAGAATGCTTTGAATACAAGAAGAATTTAAATATTCTACACTCAGCCTTGCTGACCTGGTTCTTTGATGTGATACAGAAATCACTCAGAGAAAGTGCAATATCTTCATAGGCCAGCCAAAAGTAGCACATATTGAGTAGTTCCCAAATGTTTACAACAACTTTTTATAGACTTACCTTCTCTACAAGTACATCCCTTGAAAATCAGCAACACCATTCAATGACTGAGTTATATTTCAAGCCAAACATCCGTGAGCAGAGAAGCAGGTGACAATTGCATAAACCTACACTGCAATCATCAGTAAATGTGAAAAAAAACCTCAAAAGGGATACATGAACAAGTGTTGGGCCACAGGCTTTATTCAGTACTGAATACTAAAACTCACATTGGTCAGTTACTGAATTTTATTGTTATAAAGGGCTCATTCACTGCATTATGCTTTGACTGGTCAGAAGCATGAAGAAAATGCTTCTGTCAGATTAGTGAGCTGGCCACCACGCTGCTAAATCATTTAATGTCTTCAGTTCTACTTTTGAAGTAAGTGAGGTAAAGTCCCAGAGAGCATGAAACAAACACAGCAACAGCACTTCAGTTTTAATAGTATCTGACACCCAGCCCAGCTTGCTGCCCGTTCCTCACATCTGGAACACAGCTGGTCCAGAAGGAGGGGCAGGATGGGATATTCTTAGACTGGTGCAACAGCAGATATCCCATTCATGTGTGAAAACCTGCACTGGAATTGCTGTCGGACACGATCTCATTCCGGGTGATACTGGGCAACCCTGAAAGATGACAGCACAGACACTTAGCTAAACTTTTGCACAGTGGCTCCCTAATGTTTAGAGAAAAGCCAAGGTCAGCTCACTAATTCTCTATACACATCACAGCTCTCTAAGAGCCAGGAGTTTACTTTAAACTCTCATTCAATTCATAGAAGCTGCTTGAAGCCAATTAGTACAGTGTAATCACAGCAGCAGTGGTAGTGCTCTACCTCCAGCAATGCGTGCTGGCAGCTTGCTAAGGGGTTACAGGAAGGAGGAAACCCTGGTTTAAATTTGGGTCAACTTCTTACCATCTAGCACCGTGGGCTGTGCTTCTGCAGGGTGCAGTGCTGAGACAAGCACTCCTGTGGTTTGGTGTCCGTGCTCCACAGGCAACCACAGACAAAGGAGCTGTTAAAAAACAAACAAACAAAAAAGAAATAATAGTTTACTGGGATCTTTGCACGAGGTAAAGCTCATGTGGGGAATCAGTCCTTCAGGCTGTGAGCTGAGTTTACACGGCAAGGATCCTTGCAACAGTTTCTTCAGCTGGATGGGGCAAGACTCCTCAGCCAACCACTTTTCTCAGTTCTTACATGCAGCTGGTCCACGGTCCTGTATGACTCCTCCAGCTTGTGCACAGTCCATCACTATATATAATCTTATGGCATGTATAAAATTTCTCCCATCTGTCTTAGTCATGTGCAAAAACACTGCCTTATGTGTCCATTCCCGTACCTGCAGAAAGAGCTTCTGTTACTGACTTAGAAATGTCTCATATAAGTACACTTTGGCCAACTCTGCACAATGTAAAGATTGTATAGGGCTGTTCCTTCCTCTTGGACTGCTGTGAACCAATTCCACAGTCTCTCATGACATTTAACAAATGCTGTATCATGCTAACTTTTGCGGAAATAACTACAAATCCAATGACACCAAGACTGAAACATCCAACCAAAATGCAGTGACATCATCCCTCCATCAAGCTGAATTATTCTCTGCTCCATCTGTCCTTTTTCTTTCAATATTGACCTTGCGTAAACTATTCTGCTGTGGACCTCATTCCTTCTGCTGTGCAAATCTTCCTCCACCTACATCTGAACTTCCAAGAAGACACTCTGAATATAGCTCTCATATGTAAAATTATAATCCTGTTCCAGAGAGCTTCACTTACTCTTTTAGAGCAGTCTGCTAGTTAAAGAAATGCAGTCGCTATAGTCTAGACAGATAATTAACCCTGGTAACCCCAGAAATATATGGTTAGTATTCTCCTACATGAACCAAGAATAACTTAATCAGTAGTTCATCCTAGGAAGTGGCTGCCTCATGGTAACAATGTTAGTTCTTCTCTGTGGTGCTTTATAAAAAGTCTCTCTCAAAATAGTTTACAGACTTAAAACATTTCTACATATCCCAGAGGAAAAGAGAAATTAATAGGTTTAAGTAATGATGAAAAGACATACAGAAATGAAATTTAAAATAGATCAGCAGTCTGATGTGGAGAGAAGAATGTGAGGAATATTTTCCTGATGGTACCTGTGAACCCATGGAGAGAGGAGCCCACATGGATCAGGTTTCTTGGTAGGGCTTGTGACCCTATGGGGTCCTATGCTGAAGCAGCCCATGCCATGGGCCTGTGGAAGACTGATCCACAGTGTAGCAGTTCATAAAAAGCTGCCGTTTGTGGGGAGAACTCTGGTTGAAGTCCATGAAGAGCTGTCTCCTGTGGGAGGGACCCCCTGATGGAGCAGGGGAAGAACTCCTCTCCCTGAGCAGGAACAACCCGTGATGAACTGACCATGACCCCCATTGCCCACCTCCCTGCACTGCTGAGGGAGGGGAGATAGAACCCAGGAAGGAGGGACAGGTGGGGGGAAGGTGGTTTATTATTTGTTTTAATTCTCATTATCCTGTTCTGATTTTGACTGGTAGCAAATTCAGTGAACATGACAAAGTGGAGTCTCTTCTGTCCATGACGGTATTCGGTTTGTGATCTCTCCCCATAATTATCTCCCCATAATTATCTCGACCCACAAACCTTTTGTTATATTTTCTCTCCCTTGTCCTCTTTTGTAGGGGACTGATAGAATGGCTCCAGTGGGCACTTGGCATCCAGCCAGGGTCAAACCACTACAATCCCTTAAAAGTGACAAAAATCTTTAACTATATAGGAAGACTGAAAGTTTTCTGTATAGCTACTTGAAATCAAGTAGGTGATTGTGCATAAAAATGTTTTAAATGTTTCCCCAGCAAATAAAATCTTCTCCCTGCATGATATGACCTATTTAAATAGCCTCCATAGCTTAGACATTACACATTGTGGAAATAATCATGGATAACCAAAGCGCAGATTCCAAATATTGTACAAATTATTTGCAGAAATACAGTGCAGAGAATAAGAAGGAACCTCCAAATCCATGGTTAGCCAAGGACTCTGATTCTCATTGGAGATATCACATGTTACTTGTCACTACTTAGTTCTGAGTAGCGTGTTAGCTATAATTAATGGTATAATGCTTCTTAAAATACCTTTATAAGCATATTTTATGTACTGAGTGGAAATTAAATCATATGTGTAATGAATACATCTAAGATGTCTTACTATCCATTTACAGATATTCTGACAGCAGGAAAGGAGATTAAACATATCAAAAATATTGAGAGAAGGCTTATGAGATGTGATATAAACCCTGAGCATTTACACCATCCTTTTCTTTCTGCATTAAAATGTGCCCGAATTCTGCACAATGCATGAGAAGGTGAGGAGCTGTGAAAATAAGCCTAAAACACCAAATTCAGTGTTAGTTTAACCCAGGTAAAATATAGAATGTGATGCTCTCATTGAGAAGTGTGGGCCCCCTTATGATGCAGAGAGGAATTTTTACTCTCAGCCAGGTAATAAATCAGCAAATTATTTAGTAAAAAACTAATGGACAGTCATACACCTAATCAGCAATTTGACATAATGCTTCAATTTCTGATCTTTCCATTAAATGCTGCCTGTTTTACTCTGCCAATGCTTACAAAAAGTTCTTAGGACTGTCTGACGTGTCTGCACAAAAAGGTGCAGAATATCCTGATCTATGGTGCAGATCTGCCAGTTATCTAATTTTCTGGGAAGACTATTACCAGCTAGCACCATCAAAAAATTACAAGCCGAGCACTCAGTAGCAGTGATTTTGACTTACAAGTAGGCTTTTTAACTTAAAAGGCCCTTTTACCTTGTGTTATTTAGGTGTCAGTCTGCCACAGGCCGAGGCTCTTCCCTGTACAAGGCTGAGAAAATTCTGTCTGAAGCTGAGATCTTTTTCTCAGCCTTTGATTTCAGGAATTTCATAGTATAGATAACGTATTTAAAAGACCTGAATTTTATTAGCTGAAATTTGATCAACAGTATTAAATGTTACTGTAATTCAATATGACTTGATTTTCACGCTTAACATAACAAACTTACTGAGACATACATCCTTAGGGTTAATGATGCAAGTGATTTGTTTCGAGATCGATACAAGATTGATAAATACATGGAAATTCCTGGGACAAAATGACTTTTCTGAATAGGTTTATGCTCTGTTGCCACTTAGGAATTTTTCCCATCACAATGTCATTTGGTCAGTGCAGCTCTCTACTCATCTGGGGTGTCTTCAAGGAAAGCTCCAAAAGCCCCTCAGAAAAAAAGGGGATTCCTGACTCATTATGAAATTTTGTTCAATTCATTATTATCAGACATTTAGAATCAAGTCAGGAATTACTACCTTAAAAACCTAGCATAAAACTCTACATTTGACAGTAACCAGGAACAGACATTCTGGGAGAGGTGATAAGAATCACACAACATGTGTGTCCTGGCAAATTCCAGAAATCTGCTCTGCTGAGAGTTCCTGACGCTGGTTTTTTACATGTTGTTTCTATTTTTTTGTTTGTTTGTTTGTTTTTGTTTAATAGAACTGTTCTTTATGAATTTGACTAATTGCAGTAGAAGCTATGCAGTCTCCCAAAATGAACAGAATAAAAAATGAAATTTCCGACTTGTCTCAACATGCTAAGCAGTAGCTCCGATTCCAGAAAAAACACATTATAATCATAAAGAATTGCAAAACAACCGTGACAAGGGATGAGTTTTTTGAAGGAAAATGCTTTCAGGAATGGCAAAAGATGCAGCTTTGCCCCTGTCATGTGTGTTTTTTTCCCCCTTTTTTTTAATAGTCTCTGGCATCATGCATCACTCTACCAGCTACTTAATAGACATCATTTCCCTTTGTAGAGTAAGGAAAAATATTGTGCATTATGCAAGATATAATCCAACATCTGATTTTGGATGACAGAAAAAAGTGGAAGCAACAGAGACATCACAAGAATTCCTAGACCATATTATTATTTTTGTTGTTTTATGTTGGTAGAAATACGTTTTAATAGAAATTTTGTTTGTTTGCTCTTTTCCTGATGTTGAAAATGTACAAGACAAAAATATTTTTAGATTGACTTACCACAGCACAACTGTTTTTTTGAAGAATTTCCAGAACTTGCCTGCTACTTTTATGACCTCAGAACAGGCTTGCTCTGAAACAGTTACCCGCATGGATCAAATACTCTTTTATCTCTGCTTTAGTGTTTTTTAATTTTGTTTTAATTCCGTATCTTCCTTTTGCATTAACTATGATTTCTGACGATTATAACACAACTTAAGTACAACAGAAGAGATCAGACACTTGTACAACCATACTAGGAGAGCCCAAGTGAGAAAAAAAGTATTACTTAAAAGGAGAAAACCTGGCTGATATTACAGCTAAAAAGTAGAAGAAAAAAAAAAAAAATATATTGTCTCTGCTAAGCTAACATAGGATACAGCCTTTCGTACACTTTTGGTCTGGTTGGGTTTTTTGTTTGGTTGGTTTGGTTTGGTTTATTTTTGGAGGGGAGGTGTTGTTATTTCATGAACTTTTTAACCGTAGCAGCTTGATCTTGATAGGAAAATAGCATTTTGCTGTCCTCATGTTGGTGTCTAAATGTAAGTTAGATGTCTAACCTGCCACCGCAGTCAGAGACCTGTTGCAATATAATTCCTGTTGCCACTAGTCCTGTGGACAGAGATAAGTCCCTGCTTTGAGGTGGTTTGCATCTCCCTGGGTGGGCTCTAACGCATGCAGTAACTCAGTCTCCATTGATTCAAGTGGTAGTTTAGAACCCAGTTGAATCCAGGCACTAATTAAGGTGTCTTAATCTGCGGCTGAATCCCACTACTGGAGCTCAATTAATTTTTCTAAATCCTAGAATCATAGAATTGCTGAGGTTGGCAGAGGCCTTTAAGATCATGGTTTTAAATTGAAAGAGAGTACAGATTAGAAAATAGATTACATATTGTGAAGAAACTCATGTCTGTGAGGGTGGTGAGGCCCTCGCACGGGTTGCCCAGAGAAGCTGTGGCTGCCCCTGGATCCCTGCAAGTGTCCAAGGCCAGGTTGGACGTGGCTTGGAGCAACCTGGATAGTGGAAGGTGTCCCTGCCTATGGCAAGGGGGTGAGACGAGATAAGCTTTAAGGTCCCTTCCAATTCTATGTAATTGGTTTCTATGATTCTGTGTCTTGAATATATATATGGTCATTAAGACCAACCATCAATGCAGCCCCACCACTAAATACCAAGTCCTTTGAGATGGCTCAACTCACCTTTGCCTCCTGACCAGCTGAGCAGCTGAAGAGATGTAAGTCCTGTGCCAAATCTGCAAGTCTGCTGTGGGCATCTCAAACCCTCTGTGTATCTCAAAAAACACTGGATGTATAGCCAGCTGTTCTGAGCCCTTACTATCCTTACATCAACACTGAGAGCATCCTGGAGGAGGCAGTTCATACATTGCTCCATGATAGGATGTCATAGCATATCAGAGCAGTGGGAAATGCAGGGTCTCTAATGCCAGAACAAGTTTATCTCAGAAGAATTATTCATGGCATCACTTTCCAAGGTCACCATGCTTCCCCCTATTCCTTTATCATTAAAAGAACATGACAGAAAAAGGTGTTGAAAAAGTCTACGAAGAGGTGATAAAGAAAGCACGTGCTGCTTACTTGGAAGGGTGTCCATGCAGATCTTTCAAAGACTGGAGCATGAAAAGGTCATACAATTTACATGACAACTCCATTTGTGTTATCTCTAGGGTGTCAGGCCAGGCTGTAAATAAGCTAAACAATAGAACTTCCCAGGCTTTGCAAAAAAAAAAAAAAAAAAAGGCCTACCATATCTATTTTTATGGTTTCTATTCCACTGCTTTCCTCCCAACCCCTTCCCAGGGATTATTCTACCTAGTAAATTTCATGTAGTCATAGCAATGCATGCAATTTAAAAATTTAACAGATTTGAGCCACAGCTGCACTATCCTGGCAAGCCAGACCAGCTTTGGGTAACAAGATTTATTTTCCTTGTGTGCTGCCAAGTCAACCTGAAGACAATGTTAATAGAAAAGGTCACAGACTGATAAGCTGACATGTCTCTAATTCTCCAGGACAAATCCGTGGATGGCGAATTGAAATGCTACTCCGCAGCTCCTCAGGGGCAGAGGCATTAAAGTTAAATGTTACAGATGTGAAGGAATGGCAGCAAGCATGTTTGGTTTGCAAAAGAGCTTGTGGCTGTGGTGGTAGAAATGCAGGAGACACCACCAGAATTTATTTTCTGGGCTAAAGGATATTTTAAGGACACACTGCAACCATCTCAATGTAGTGCAGATCAATCTGCCAGGGTGAAACTGGTGGTGGGTAAGAATGCCTGTTCACAGGCAGAACAGATGATTTTAAAAGGAGGGTCTAATTTCTCTGTGTTAATGTAGGTTTTGAAATATGCAGAGAAGAGAGAATGAAAATTGAAAAAAAAAAAAAAAAGAAATCTATTCCTCTTGCTCTCAGGATAGTGGTTTAAGGCTTCATACTTTCCAGCTGGAGGAAGGTTGTTTTTCTAGTGTCCCAAAATTAACTAATTTGAACAAAAAGTCCCCTTTTGTGTTCAGTGGTGACATTTACACTAGGAAACTGAACTCTGGCAAGGAAGTGCCCAGGACTGGAACACAGTTATCTCTGGTTTAAAATGTTTGGAAGAGCCCTTGGTGCAACACACACTCTTCTAAGCAATTTGTGGATACAGTTTGCAACTTAGGACAAGCCATTGTCCATTCTTAGCAAGCATTTTTGATAGGACCAGGGGGAATAGTTTTATACTTAAAGAGAGTAGATTTAGATTGGCTATTAGGAAAAAAAATCTTTGCTGTGAGGGTGGGGAGGTTCTGGCACAGGTTGTCCACAGAAGCTGTGGCTGCACCATCCCTGGAAGTGTTCAAGGTCAGGTGGGACAGGGCTTGGGACAACCTGGGATAGTGGAAGGTGTCCCTGCCCACAGGAGGGGAGTTGTAGCTAGAGGTTCTTTAAGGTCTCTTGCAACCTGAATCCTTTTGTACTTGGTTGATTTTAGACTGTTTGGAGAGTAAGGGAGGTTGTACAATGGGAGCAGATTATCTTATTCCAGCTGGTCTCAACAAGAGGACAATCTTGGGTTGGCTTAATTTACCAGTACAGACTCGGAAAGTGGCATATGGACCATCACTTTTTCTTCAGATTGTTCCTCTCCAAAGAGTTTTCAGATGAAGTTTGCAGAAACAGCTGAAGAAGCAACAGTCTTTCTCCAGGCTGAAGGAAAAGTCAGGCTTTTCTTCTCATCCCATGGAGAGGAACAAGAATTTATTACACTCACCACTTTGGTTTTGGCTTCTGTTTCACGTGAAAACTTGGTGGCTCAAATGCAGTATATCCTTGGAGAACATTAAAATTCAACATGAGCAAGAACAGCTCTTTTCGTCCATGGATTGAACAGGATAAAGAAACGTGAGATATACTACCAGAATGGCATGACTAATTCATATGAATATGGAGGCTGCTAATGATACTTTTTCTACTGTGACTCAAGGGAGACTAGCAAGATGAATTTGTCTTTTTTTTTTTTCCCTTTCCTTTTTCCTCTACTCTCAGTTTGAAAGACTGACACAGCGTAAGCAGAAGATAATGAAAAGGCTTTGCATTAATTATTTCTGTTGTTTCATGCTAAGGCATCCTAGCAAAGATCAAGGTCCCACTGTGCTCCACACTGTATGAACACATTGTAAGGAACAGACACAGCTATGAACAATTTGCAGTAATAGAATGCCCATGTGAAAAGAGAAATACATGCAAATATCTCATTTCCAGTATGAGCTTTCAGGGGGGTAGTATATCATGTTATATTTCTGGATATTTGGGGAATTTGCACTCGTCTTTATTAATATCAGCAGATTGTTCAAACATTTGAGGGCAACTGACACCATAGCATCTCCGACCCTTCATGAATTAAGCTCAGCACTTTGATTCATGAGAATATTCATTGCTGTCAATTTACTTTCTGGTTCTCCTTGATCACTGCAGTGGCTGTTTACAATTTCCTTCTGCATGGGACTTTCTAGGGGTGGGCAAGAGGTGTGTCATTTGGCTCTGAAATAGGGATGTTTCAGGCAGAATTGTTTTTCTTCATCGTGAGCCTGTTATAACAGATTAACTAAGCAGGAGAGCTTAATTTATGGAAGCAACTCATACCACATTCATCTCAGCTGGATGGCACAGCCTGTGCTGCTGCCACACTTATGCAAAATATTCAGAATTTAACAAGCATTAGATAAAAGCAAAAAAACCCAAACAAACAAATGCAAAATCCCAAATACAGGGAGCAAAACTAACTAAAGTGAATAATTCACCTAAAACAAGTGAAAGAGCTATCTAGCTTTATACCACTGGTTTTTCACATTATTTATTTCTCACCATCTCTTGGGTGTCTGTTTTCTGTTTTCCACGCATCTTGATAGTTGTTATCTAGCCAAAGGCTTCTTTAAAATCTGAGAAATAGTCATGCTGTGGAAAATAGTGTTCCAGTATTTATACTGAAAACATCAAAGCCCAAACAAGAAAATGAAAGAAAACCCCACCCCTAAAGTCTAGCAGACATTTCAGAAGAAATTTTTTAACCATCCATCTATATTATAAAGTATTTGAATTCAATTTTGTTTGAAGGTAAACACACAGAGTAAACAAATGGAACTACTGTGAATTTACAGGAGAGGATCAGACCAAAATCTCATCCTGACTGTTAAACTGTAAGAAAAATTAAAAAATATGTTAATACTTATACTTTGGTAATAGATAGATCCTTCTATAGTTACTTTTTCTGCATCTTTACAACTGATGTGTGGTAGTTGTTGAACAGAATAATCAGACTTTTAAAATTTAGAATCAAAGAATCATAAAATGTTCTGGGTTGGAAAGGACCTTAAAAGTCATCTCGCTCCAACCCCTCTGCCATGGTCAGGGACACCTTCCACTAGACCAGGTTGCTCAGAGCTCCATCCAACTTGGCCTTGGACACTTCCAGGGACGAGGCAGCCACAGCTTCTCTGGGCAACCTGTGCCAGGGCTTCATCACTCTCACAGTCAAGATTTTTTTCCTAATGTCTAATCTTAACCTATTCTCTTTAAGTTTGAAGCTATTACCCTTCATCCTGTCACTCCAGGCCCTTGTAAATAGTCACTCTTCATCTTTCTTGTATGTTCCCTACAGTACTGGAAGGCTGCAATTGGGTTACACCAAAACCTTCTTTTTCCAGGCTGCACAATCCCAATTCTCTGAGCATTTCCTCCCAGTCGACCTGCTCCTTCCCTCTGATCAGCTTGGTACCTCTTCTGGACTTGCTCCAACAGCTCCATGTCCTTCCTGTGCTGGGGACTCCAGTGCTGGAGGCAGCTCTGTGTGTGGGGGTCTCACCTCAGATCAGAGTGGCAGAATTGCTTCCCTCAACCTGCTGGTTACACTGCTTTTGATGCAGCAACAACTGCATCAAAATAACATCCAAATCATGTTGCATGTAATTCTTTGATTTCCAAATGAGAGAGAAATTGCAAATCATAGTGTACTTATCAGCCCATTACCTGTTATGAACCACATGACTTTTGCCAGGGTCTTGAATGGACCCACGTGAGTACGGCATCATGATATCCTACACTAAATATTTTAAGGCACATTTTACTTCAAGACATGCCTATATGCAGTCAATGAAAAACTGACTGCTAATGTTCTATTTTCCTCTTTTTTTTCTTACTTTGTGTCTGTAACTGCCAGGAAAGGCAAAACCTTGTTGTGGGTGGCTACTGCCTTAATTCAAAAAATAATAATTAAATGATGTGATCACCAGCTGAATCTATGACTCATATTCAACTGCTGCACGAGTATTTGTAATTTCCTGAACTCATTTATTAATTACACTTGCCAGGTTTTATCAAGAGGGCATTCACTTTTACTTTATATCTAGAACAAAGAGAAGAATTTCAGTGTGTTAGGCAAGTTTTCATTTAATATACATCAGTGCATATGTGAGAGAGACCAGAGTTTGGACTTCTCTGAAATGTTGACATAATTGCAGTCTAATGTACTTTTAAACTGTCAAGAACAAAAATCGTTTGTACTCTTTATCCACACAGCACAGACAGTAAAACATATCTCTAAGGCAAAACTCCGTAAATAGCTGACTTGACTGATCTATATTCATTCTCCTGCATGCTTTACAGCTGAATTGTATGCTAGCTTGCTAATTTACAGCTTAATTCTACGCAAGCAGTGTAGACCACTGCTGTGAGAAAGAGCTAAAAAAATCTTGAACACAGTGTTAGGATTATTAACAGTTCACATTCACTTCTCACGTTCGTATACAAGTCAAATGGTACACGCAAACACAAAACCCAGCCACGGGCTATAGAGAACGAAAAAACATGTCCATTCAGTGGCAAAGGGTGCATATGGATTGGACTTTGCAACCAACTTGCAGGCATTCTCTGTCTTTTTCAGCCTCTTTCAATAAACTAATTGACATTACGATGTGCCACACCTTCTTACTGAACACAAATTGAGTTCTGTTTACATTGAACAAAATCATAAAGAGTTCCTCTGGGACTGACCACTTTCTCTGTGCTCTTTAATATCTTCATTAGTAAAAATATTTAAAATATTTAAAATTAAATTTGTTACAAAATTAATTTATTTAATTTTTAAATGAACATTTTTTAAATTGGCAGTTTGTAGCAAACAGAAAGAAAAGTGGCTGAGTAGCAGTGAACAGAAAGGATGCAGCATTCCTGCAGATAAAAAAAACTCTGAAAATTTTGAGGTGAAATATGCAGTTACACACTTGAAAATTGTAAGTGACATTTACTGTTCGGAAGATTTTTGTTATTGACTCTAAGTAGCACTTAGTATTCTGCTGAATCATCTGACAAGGAGCTAAAAAATGTCATTTAGGGCTATGTCATTAGATTATAGAGTGTTATGAAACAAACATAAATATATGCCATTCCATCTGTGTTTCGTGCTGGTACTTGGTTAGCAGTAGATTTTGATGTTCCATTAGAACAATTATTCACCAACATCTGAGATATTCTTCTTTTAATTACAGAATCAGAGAATAACAGAATATGCTGAGTTGGAAGGGACCCACAAGGATCAGCAAGTCCAACTCTTAGCCCTGCACAGGACCATCCCCAAGAGTCACACCCTGTGCCCGAAAGGATCATCCAAACACTCCTTGAGCTCTGTCAGCCTTGGTGCTGTGACCACTGGCCTAGGGAGCCTGTTCAGTGCCCAACCACCCTCAGGGGAAAGAACATTTCTAATATCCAGCCTAAACCTCCTCTGACACAACTTCAGGCTGTTCCCTCAGGTCCTGTCACTGGTCACACAGAGCAGAGCTCAGTGCCTGCCCCTCCTGTTCCCCTCCCAAGGAAGTTGTGATTGCAATGAGGTCTCCCCTCAGTCTCCTCTTCTCCAGCTGAACACACCAAGTGCCCTCCGCTGCTCCTCACACAGCTTCCTTCCCCTCAGGGCCCTTTAGAATCCTTGTGTCCCTTCCTTGGACAATCTCTAATGACTCAGTATCTTACATTGTGGTGCCCAAAACTGCCCCAGTGTTCCAGGTGAGGCCGCCCCAGGCCAGAGCAGACCAGGACAATCCCCTCCCTGGCTCAGCAGGTGATGCTGGGCCTGATGCCCCCCAGGACAGGGTTGTCCCTCCTGGCTGCCAGGGCACTGCTCACTCATGGCCAACTGGCCACTGGCCAGGACCCCCAGGTGCATTTCCTGGCATTGCTTTCCAGTCTCTCATTCCCAGTCTGTCCATACATCCAGGGTTGCCCCATTCCAGGTGCAGAATCCAACACTTTCCCTTGTTGAACTTCCTATGGTTGGTGATTGCCCAGCCCTCTGAGGAAGGGCTCTCTACAGGGCCACCCTTGCCTTTGAGGGAGTCAACAGTCAACAGCTCCTCCCAGTTTTGTGTTAACTATAAACTTGCTCAGTGTCCCTTCCAGCCCTGGCCTGTAATATCAGACTGAAAGAAGGTCTAGCGTGAATGGAAGAATCTGACCCTTTTGCTTTTTGAAAAACACCCGACATTTTAATGATCTGAGATGAAGACTCTGTACTGTATCAGCAGGGAAAAAAATCCTAGCGTGAGTTTATACACACTGTCCATATTTATATCTGCTGATGGAGTTTATGAGCTTGGTAAGCCATGGCTCTGGCAGCATCCCTGGCCCACAGCTTTCCCTTTCCCTATTGTCTCTCAAGCACCTATGTAGGCTGTTTAAGGCTCGAACACCTTCATTGCTACATTAATTTACCTCCTTCTATCTCCACAAAGCTCCTTCTTGAGTTTATTCCAGGACCTTATCCCTTTGTCATTTTTTAAAACAATTATATACCTCAGAATTACATTGGTGGTTTTAAACATAGGCTGTTCCTTAAGGTCCACCCTATAGTAATTGCTGATTGGAGAAGGTAATTCCCCATTTAGAGAGACCAATGAAGGCTATACGTACCTGAAAGAAGAGGGGAAACTTGGGGTTCTTTTTATTGTGGAGTCTTTGGTTTTCTTCTCTTTTCCTAGCACATCCATTCACAATGAGAGGAATCAATACACACAGAATGTGCACAAGAGTAGACTTGTACAGACATGAAAGGGGAGGGACTGTCTACTGTTGATTTTATTCCCACTCATTTTCAGCTACAAAAAAATTGCGGGAAAAAGAAAGATCAAGTTGGAGTTTAGATGGAGCTCTACAAGTATGAACCTGTTAGTCAACTAAATATCCAGAATATCTGGAAACAGTCTGACAATTGTTGGTTATCAGAAGAAATAAAATATAATTTTTTCCTGTTTTCCACCCCTTTATCCATTGTTAACTTGACAGTAATACTGAGCCCACACTGCTGTATGTCGGATCTGTAGAAGATTTAGGCTTACAAATCCTGTTGCTGTTGGAATCCCTAGATTGAGCTGGGCAATCACCTCCCAAATGCTTAAAACTTGCTACAGCTTTCCTGATAGGGGCCACTGTAAAAAATGGCAAAATAAAAATTCATCTGCAACTTAAGTTTAATTTGTGCTTCTTCAACAGAATTGCACAACAATGTTTGGTTCTTCATATCCCTCCCAAAACATACATATGTTAATTATTAGGTGCAAAAATGCTGCCAGCTGAATACATACCAAGATTTCTGCTGGTTTTCATATATGAGTCTGCAAACAGCTACCTTTCAAGGTTGCAGTGAGTCTCACAAGATGCCAATGCAGGCATTCAATAGGAAGGCATGAAGCTTTGCAAAGCCTGAGGCACCAGTTTCTCTTCAATCTCATTCTTATAATGTGGTCACGAACTCTGGAAGTGACCCCCAGTGTCCTGGGGCTATCATCCAGACAAGTGAGGGATACCTGTACTCTGGTTTAACCAACCCTATTTCCTCAAGAATGATGGTGTGTCTAAAAGCCAAGAACAAATTATGTCTCATTTGTTCTTCAAGATCATGCTGGCGACCACCTCTCAAAGCCACTCTGCCTCTGTAAGCTATATATATGTCAACTGAGATACGTAGGCACTGAATAAAGTTATAAATGTATATAATAAAATATTTTTATACATATGAATATGTATAAGTGTATAAATGTGTATATGGATACATAGATACAGAGAAAAAAACTAGATCTCATAACTGTGCCTCATATGACAGACAAAGCCATCAAAGAGTTGAGTGCCTGTAGCTGTTGCATGGAGAGGCTAATTTAACACTAATGAGAGATAAGGATATCAGGAAGCATCTTGGCACAGCCACTGCTGGAAACCATCTCTACACTCTTTCAAGCTTTTCTCATTGACAGGCTGCCGAGGTTTGGCTTGTGGGATTCGACATGAGATCCCTGATTGAATGGTTTCAGTGGATGATGATAAATCACATCTATCTTGAGCCTGGAAGATAGGTGTCGGAGCAACTCTCCTCAGACTCCTGTTGGCACACAGGGGAGACATTCAGGATGTGCTCAGATGTGAACAGATTTTCATGGAAACATCCTTAACAGTAGGCAGTAATGTCCACTAATGGTTTGTAGGCAACATTTTATTATAAACAGCAAATCATTATCGCCTCCTTTGGTATTCAATGTAATAACATTTATCATGTTGAGTTATTTTGGTATTCATGGGGATGTCAGATGCAATTCCATAGGAACTACTGCTAGAATGAATGCCCACTAAATTACAATGGAATTAATATGAAATTAGATATTACAGTAACATTATTATCAAAAGAGGTCATCATGATTGATGTACTGTTCAAATGAGGATAACAAAAGGAATTCCAGTCAGACCTGATTAGTCCAGATCAGTTTTCAGACTCCATTTTTATGCAGATTATGACACATTTTCAAACTGATAAATCAGCCGTAAGTACAGTAAAGAGATGAAGACCACTTTTCCAAAGAGCTTCACTTCTGTATATTGTGAAATGAGATAATTAAGAAGCCAAATTACTCTTAACATTGAATCACTTAGTTGAAAATAATAGTAATTTTATCCTTGATTTGGATTATGGAGATAATTTTATGACTTTTATCTTCACAGTGGAGGAGAAAACATTGATATTCTTGCTGTCTTTTCTGGAATAAACACAATTTCCCTGCTCTCTTATGATCTGTGGTCCAGGAAGTCTCCTCTAGTCCTGTGTTACTAATTCCTGTTCCTATGAAATTATGAAAGATGTGAGATCTTCTGTTTTGTTCTACAAAGAGACCCTGGACAGGGGCACGAGCCATCAGTACATTGTCAGAAAACAGGGATTGGCAGCTTTGGCATAGACTCCCAAAGTTATTCACACTTTTAACTCCAGTTTCACTTTCCTGGAGAGGATGGAACCTCACCATTTTACACCTCTTTGCTTGGACTCACCTCTTTGCTTCTCACATGTCACAGCTGTCAACCTGATTTTCGTTTACTGGGTGCCAACAGCACAACACCCTCTGACAGTGTCCAGCCCCTGGATGAAAGAAACTCTTCATCTCTGAATAAAGGCAGTGTTTTTCACTAATGGAAACAACACACTTCTCGACAGAAACACTTGTCCCATGGTTGTCATCAAAAGGCGCTTGTCAGCAAACAGTGGATTAGAGCCAGGCAAACTGGTACAAAAATTAGAATTATTGCTCTGCAGGTTGATCTGAACATTTTCCACAGTAAAAACATGGAATAATTCCCCTGAATAGGAACCTTTCAAATATTTGGCATGCATCATTCCCTGCCTGCACTAATTTGCATTATGACTTTTTAATTTTTTTGAAATCACCTGAAGACTTCAGGAAAGATATTAAATACAATTAGAGGAGAAAAATCCTTCTATTTCTGCACCTGAAATTATAATTCATATCTCTATCAGAAAACAAGAATAAACGGTTGTTCCATGAAGAACCTGTGTATAAAGAAAAGACACAAAAAGGAAAAAAAAAAAAAAGGGATTTAACCACAGTTTTTCCTGCAGACAAATGGCCCCTTTGAGCAAGGATTTGTGGCATGGAGATGAAAGAAAATGCATATACTGCAAAATATACAGATGGTAGAAGACATTTTTAAGCTCCAATTACACCAGGTGTTTTATACTTTGATTATCTTTATCTGTCCAGCCTCTGAATTAGGGGTTAATTACTGAGAGTAAATAGGCACTTTTAGACAAAGTGCCCTATCATTGCTTTTTCAGCTGATCAGCACTGTAGCAGAGAAAAGACTGCGATATTCCCTGGGCTTTGTTAGCAATCCGATTGCCTTATGAAACCGCAGGTCTGAAGCTGAGACAGTGAGGAAATTTAGTCCTTGTTCCATGTGGCTAAAGACCATTGCCAGGGCAAACAACTGCACAAAGGTTTGGAATTCCTTAACAGGCAGGAGCAAATCTCAGCCTCTCATAGTCTAAACGGTCACAGCTAAGCAGGTGCTGTTCCTTCCTTCTCTTTTTGGGGAAAAACAAGAAAACAAAACAGTGCATCCCTTCATCAAAAAAGGATTAAAATATGATTTTTTTTTCCTCAGTAATGCCAATATTGATTGTTTGTTTTGCCATGTTTTGTGATATATAGGTATAAATATCCAAGAGGCATGCCTGAAACTGGCAATGACTGCACAGGACTTTGCACTTGTAAAGAGGCAAACATCCTTCTCTACATCAATGGTCTTCATAGGGGGGTTCATGACAATTTATTAGGATGTGTGAAGAAAGATTTTTGAACTCAATGAGCAAAATAAAATAAATATTATAATAGTAAATTATGCATTTAAATTACACACATACACCTGAATTTAGGTGTTCAAACACTGGAGTTTATTCTCACACCTTATTTTTGGGTGGTTAACCATAACCCCCTGACAAATTCTTCAGCAGCACAGTCACCTCTGTTTTGTGAGATGTTAGCAGCAAATAGTCAGCAGCCTTTCCTGCACAGGAAAATCTTACTTGTGTGATTTTTATGTGTACGAAATCTGTAGGGTTCTGTTGAAAGACATCTTTAAATGCTTAGAATCTGATTTAATCTGATTAATTAATTAAATTATTAAGCATAATTTATATCTTGTGTGGTAAATCAAAAATCTTTGCTATATCATTATGAAATGTCTGTAAGAACTTTGATGTAAATGAGGATATAGATCTTGAAGTATATATTGAATTATGAAAACAGAGAGTGTAATGAAAGTATTAAATTCCTATGGTAGATTTTTTTGTTAATTCAAAAATGTCATAGTTCACTGTATGTCTATAATACTTTTCACACAGGTTAGCTGTTTTTCTCTAAGCAGAAAAATTCTCTCAGTTTCATGTATAGTTTTGGTGTATTTTACTTATAATAAAATAAAGTTTCAATAAAGTAAAGAAGAATGATATTAATTTTGTAAGTGTGTATTTGAAGTGTTATAAAAGAGACAAAAAGATCTATTAAATACAGAAAGATTTAATTTGCTACTCTGTTCTAGACTATAAATGAGCTAGCTTTTGTTTGTTTTTATTAAGAAAGTCAGTTATATTTCTACAGAAACCTATTAGTTTTGCTTCCAGTAAATTATGTAGCAATTTTCAGACAAGGTTTTTAGATTATGTTCAATTATATAAAGAGTTATGCAAGAGAAAAATGTGATACAATTGAGATGAAAACTATTTTCTTCGATTCAATAATTTTCTAATTGGAATTTAAGATTCTATTTGAAGTCCAGCAAATAAAATCCCATCCTACGAAAAAATAAATAAAGAAATTAACAGAATTAATGCTACCGCTCCCCAGGACTATATAAGACCAAGGATGCCTCATTTTTGAGCAATTTATCTTTACACCCTTTGATCACCTCTGTGGGTCATAGCAGGAGTTGGAGCCTATTTTTAGGCATTTATTTTGTAGGAATAGCAAAAAGGAAAGCATTACTCTGTGCCCTCCGACTTATGCAAATTCCTGTCTCTCAGCAGGTGGGGTGGCTGCCCCAAAAGTTTGTCAATAAAACGAAGGGAGAAAGATAAAGATTCTTACAGGTCGCGCTTTTGTATTTATCAGCAGAGCAGAGGTTCATTCTTATTTACAACAAATCCTCCATATCCAAGCAACATCCAGGCTTTGCCCTTACAATACCATGAACCAACAAAGGGTTCTTGGAGTTAAAAAGTTTCAATAAGGGATGTTTCTACAGATAAGTGGCAAGGAAAACTGTTTGTCTTTCTAAGGGATATTCCAGAAGGTAATAAGAGCATGAGCTTGTGCATGGAGGAAACACCCCTGATGTGCTCAAAAGACACCCAGGAATGAAATAAGATGTTCATTGAATTTATTTCTTGTTTTATTTTTTTATTTTATTTTATTTTATTTTTTATTTTATTTTTTATTTTATTTTTTATTTTTTAAATTTATTTTATTTTATTTTATTTTATTTTATTTTATTATTTTATTTATCTTTCTTGGAACTCTAGGATGATCCCCGTATTCTGGATCTCTGTGGGCCAAGCTGTAACACTGCACTGATGTTACACATGACTGGATGGAGATGAGTGGAAGAAATACAAGTGCGTTCA
>VXAY01002365.1:193141-206550 GCA_013399855.1 Oxyruncus cristatus
TGGAAAGAGGCTTTTTGCTTTTTATTCACTTTTGGCCTGTGATGAACTTTGCGATCCAATTCTATGGAATGCAAAGGATCTGAATTATGTTTAACGAAGCAAGAAAGATTTTCAATGCATTTTAGTGTGTTCTCTGTTTCCCTTAGCATAGGTAGGTTGTACTTTGCTGCTTGTCTGCCAAAGATGGCACCACAACGTGTTTAACCCCGGAGATGTCTGACTTGGGTTTTTTGTGTTCTATTTCTTCTACTGGGTTTTTGTTAGTTTGCTTCTTTTTAATGAGCATATATTTCAGTTGAGTCCTACGTCTTTCATCTCCTGTAGAAGAGACAACTTGCTTATCTCACTTTTCTCCCAAAAAGCTAAAAAAACCACAACAAACCAAACCAAAAAAAAAACCAACCAACCAACCAAACAGAAAAACCAAACAAAAACAAACAAACAAAATCTCTTCTATAAGAACTGCTTTTTATTCCATTTCCACAGAAAGTTACTTAATAAAAGAAAAAAAATACTTTTCGTTTATAGGAGACTTGAAAGTCTCTTAAGAACTTGGATATTTATGTTTTGAGCTAGGCACAGTAAATTGAAATGAAAAATCTTCAGAATTTTTCATTTATAAAATATTATTTGTGGGGCTTCTTTCCTTGCTCTTAATCCACCTTTAATTACCAGCCTGTTGCCATGTGCAACACGGAGAGCAGAACTGGGAGTCCTTGGTGAGTTACTTAGAATAAGTTAGAAATAAAAGGCTGTCACAATAAACAGACACCGTTGCACATCAACAGCTCAGAGAAAACCTTTTCACCAAGTAATAGATTTGCCCGAAAAAGCTTGCATGAAATTGGCTTCACTCTTTTTTAACTGGAACCACTCATTTGGACAAAACCCACCAGTTTTACCAGTTAAGTGTCCCTGTAGCATGCTGGCAGAGAGAAGGGAGCCCAGGTCTCCCTGTCTGCAATATAGCTGCTTTTAAAAATTAAACAGAACTTCTCAGAATGTGCTAATTCTGCCTTTTAACACCCATCTGATCCGTTTCCATGTCTCAGAAAAGTTTTAGGAAAGAAACAAGCTCCCTGTTGCAGTTCTCTCTAAAGAAGAAAGCATACCAGGTGGTGAGCAAGTCAAACCATTGGGGACAGGGAGAGAATATTAGAACTGCAACAATACAAGCCTATAATTTATAAATTAACATGTCGGTATCTACTGGACATATAAGAAATTTTTCACTGATGAAGCCTGTGATTGACAAATTTTGGGGACTATGACCAAACTGTTCGATGATTACATGACTCTATTCTGTTCTAGGGATTGTAATGTAAATTTTAGGGAGTATGTATATTCCCATACCTGATGAAGACTGAAATTCCTACCTTGGTATGGAATGTAACTTTGTTTTATGTTCATGTGTATGTATGGGTGTACATGTGTACATGTGCGCATTGTTGGCCAAAACTCTTTAGTGCCTCAGTGTTTGGAAAGAGCAGTACTTTGCACACCTGCTTCTCACTGAATAGTTACATATATGTACAGGACTCAAATATTTTGTGGGGAACTGTGATGATAAAAATGTGTCTTTTTTGATGCTTAAAACCTAGTTTCTGTTACTGGAGAGAGAAAAATTCAAATACTTAGTGACTGAAGCATTTTAGCTTGTCATCCCTCCCAGTGTTTCAAACTGGAACATGGCTTTGAAAGATGTGTTTAAAATTTGAACAGGACATGTTGTTTAGCCTATAATGGACTTTTCTCATTAAAATATTCATTCTACTGGTAAAATTTCTTTTTGTCTCCAGATTTTCCTGTTATCTACAGATAAAACATCAATTTAGGTGCATGTACTCAATATCTTCCCTGTACACCAACAAAGGCAGAGGATTCTTAAATGTCACAGGCTTTGACCAGGGTCATTTCATCAAGCACAGGCACTAGGAATTGCAAGTCCCATAAGTATCCACCCGTCTCCATCACTACCCTTGGCAAATGAGGGTAGACAAGGGCATAGGTAAACGTGAACCTCTTCTAGCGGAACTGAAAAGCACCAAGAAGAAAAGACGAGGTTACCAAAAGCACTGCATGACTTTGAATAAATGTCTGCTCAGAAGTCAAAGGGCAGGTGCTTTCAAATCAAGATACACAAATTTGAATATTGATTCGGCTCAAATAAGAACAACAGCTGATTAATTTAAATCCTTGCTTTTTTTTTTTTTTTTGGCTTTGCTATTATTGAGACAGGAAAAAAGTGCTGATGAGAGGTCTGCTCTGTGCTATTTATGTCATTACTAAAGATTTTACAGGAAGTTTTCTGGAGCTGTCCAGCTAACCTTGCAGACCTCAGTGTTTGGAGATGACTTCTGAAGGGCTGTGCATAATTTTGGCCCAATACCCAAGGCTGAGATACTAAATATATGCTGAGTGTTTACCCATTATGAGCTAAAGTTGCCCTGAAGGCAGATTTTAAACTGGTATATGGAACAGAAGGCGAGATTGAAAACCAGAAACAATCTGCTTTAAAATTATAATTAAAGTAGAGAAACTAAAGAGCCTCCATGAATTCTGTTGCCTTGAACAGCTTTCCAGAATAAAACATTTCTGTAAGGAAAAGGAATTAAGTGAAAAACAGGAAAAACAAGTCTTTTTTTTTTTTCTCCCAAGGCTATATCTTTACAGGTATGAAAGTATATGGGAATCATTCTAGAATTTATTGCACTGTGATTAAAAGGAGTCCAAAAATTCACCTCCTCTAAGAGAAAACACTGATTTTTATTAGAGAAAGGAAACAAATACATTTATCTAATAAGAAAACCTTTTACTTTTATAGTATGTGCCATGGGTTCTTTGAGGACCTCATGCTTTTCTTATCTTCCACTATTAAGATTTGACATCAAATCTTTCCCTCCTTAAAGTAAGGAGGATGCTGTGTTTGATAGATCTTTTCACAGTATTATATCATTTGGCTGAAGGATGTACCAAATGTTGTATCTTAGGATCATGAAGCTCCTGAACCTTACCTGTCTGTAGCCATAAAAAATCACTTTTCAATCGAGTATTTCTTAGGGGTGACTAAGCATATTACGTATATCAATAGTGCAAATTCTTCTGAGTATCTCCAGATCTTCCCCTGGTGTACATTTCTATTATTTGATTTGTCTGGATTTTTTTCAGCAAACTCCAAAATTATTAATCTTAAAAAAGTACCACTATGATTTTGGAAAAAAAAAAATGGGAGGGGGGAGGGAAGAAGACTAGGCATTTTATACTAAAAAAACCTAAACTAAACCAACTAAAAAAAACCAATAAAAAATGAAAAAATGACAACCCTCCCTCAAAACCAATGATGATTTTTTTTAATTTAAAATTAAAACATTGATCTAGGACTACATCCAGTCCCAATGCCAGAAGACCTTGACGGAACCTGCAGACCAGGTGATACACAACAAAGTTAAAGAGAGAAGAAAAATCTAGCAGATGGTAGCAGAAAGATCAGATAGCAATTCTCTGATTTCATAGTCCAGTGCTGGAGAATTCACAGTCATCTTTTCTGAGAGATAGTTCTGCAAATTACTTCAACTCTGGTTTTATGCTTTGGATAATTTTCTGACAGTTGATAAATAACACAGCAATAACAATTTAACAGTCTTGAGAGTGCATGTATGTATGCTTGCAATGGCACATGTACATACATGTTTTATAGACTTTTTTTTAGAAAATTATATAAATATAATTGTATGTGTGTGTGTAAATTTATGTGCAGCATCAAAGAATGTTTTGGATAGGAAGGGTCCTTAAAAATCATCTTGTTCCAAACCCCCTGCCATGGACAGAGACACCTTCCACTATCCCAGGTTGCTCCAAGCCCCATTAAACCTGGCCTTGGACACTTCCAGGGATGCGGCAGCAACAGCTTCTGTGGGTAACCTGTACCAGGGCCTCACTACCCTCACAACAAAGATTTCCCTCCTAACATCTCATCTAAACTTACCTTTTTTCAGTTTGAAGACACTGCCCCTTTCCCAAAACTCCATGCCCTTGTCAAATGTCCTTCTCCAGCTCTCTTGGAGCCCCTTCAGGCACTGTCTCCATAGCAGAGGTGCTCCAACTCTCTGAGCATCTTATGATCATCTATGTATACATATATATGTCTCTATAAAGTCTCACATGATCTACTGTGAGAAAATGGAGGTGGTCCAGAGGTCTGAAGTTTTTCTCTGCATAGGACAGTTGGCTCATCTTCTTTTTGAAAGTGTAAAGCCTGTTTTGCTTTGTGGGTGATGTTTCTAATCCTTGTCTTGCCCATTACTGTTATTCACCCTATTTCCCCAGACACATTTAGTTAAATGGCTATCAACAGCAGACGATTAACGTAAGGGGACAAGGGGATGAGTCAAAACATAAATCAGGCAGTAATGCTGTCTTCAGCAGAGAGGAGAGTATCGACCAGCATGACAGCTTCTGTGAACTAATTATCAAAGCAACATTCCAATGTAATTGTGAAACAAGCAATATCTTTTTTTCCCCCCTTTGTTACTTTAGTTAATGACCATATTTTAAAAAAGAACATGGAAAGGACAAAAATAATAATAACAATAATCTCGAGCATGAAAGCATCACAAATAATAACTCTATTTCACTGTCAGTGGCTCTCCTTGTTTATAGCATCCATCTGCCATGAGCAAACAGTGCAGGAATTGCTTCCACAGCCTTTTAATTCCCCTATGTCTTCCTCCTGTCCACATCCTGCACGCTTTTCTGGTTTTTTTTCTTTTTTTTTTTTTTCCTTTTTCCTTTGCCTGCCTTCCAAGAAAATGTGGTTTATGTGACTACAATAAATTTCTGGTTGTGTATTCTTGCTGCAGGTAAGAAATTTTTATGTGCTGCCTAATTACAATAAAGTAGGAAGAGGACCACAGAAGGGGATTAGGTAGACACATTTATACATGTTTCAAGAGGTGAAATGGCCAGACAAGACAGAGCATGCTAGTGCTCTCCTACACAGGAAAAAATAACAAGTTTAAACTCTGATAGATGGCTGAAAAATTTGAGACAGTATAATAAGGTCTGGCTTCGTTAGTACCTCCTTACTAGTTTTACTCAACAGTAATAATGATCCTTCTGTTCAGAGATAGGTGGATCAGCATCTGTCTCTCCTTGTTAGCCTGCTATGTAGATGAGAACTAAATGACATGTAATATGACTTCAGATGTGGATGTCCAGTGCAGATGAGGTTGTTCCAGAACAAGATATGAGTTCAGAAAGAGAACTGGAAGATCCTGGGTCATGGTCCACAGCACTAAGACTTTGTCACATCAGAAACACAGCATTAAAACTGAGAGGAGAACAGTTATCATGGCAATTCTCAGTATTACATCAGAACACTCACCCTTGACATCCACGTTGCATATTGCACACTTTGTAAAAGCCCTGAATCTTTTTACATCTGCTTTGAATACATTACTAAAATCATTATTTCTCATGGATCTCAAACGTGGATCGATACAGGGAGGTAAAACATTAGAACCCCAAAATTATGAAGTGAAATATTTCTCTGTGTGTGTCTTAAAGACTGATGAGGGCAGAGGATGATTTTGAAACTATCTCGTTCTTTAAGATTTGAGTTCAGGAAGGAGTTACACATACTCTGCTGACATCAACACGACCATGAACCACACCTGCAAGTACTTCTGTCTGCAAGCAGCAGAAGTATATGCACAGTTTGGCTGAGTGCTCGGTTTCAGTTTAGACATGGGATTTTCTTGGGATCTATAATATTGAATGGGATTATCTACAAAGAACACCAAAGATATATCATATTTAATGGCATTGGGCCCCTGATAGTCTTGAAATTCAGAACTACCTAAACCTGAAATCATTATTCGTGTGAGTAGCTATTACTCTGAATAATATCAAATGGGAATACTCATCTTCAGAGTGAATATTTCCACCTTCTAAGCAAAATACATGATAATTAGAATTAGTTCCAGTAAATATAGCTACTGTACCAAGAATTCTGATAGCTTAAGTTAGAAAACTCCAATACTTATGTGATCATATGTCAGAAGTTTCATTGTCATGCTACCCCTGAATCTACCTTTAAGCAGACACTTTTTTTTTTTTTTTTGCAAAATAAAATGTTGCAAGTAATACTTAACCAGTTTATACCAGGAAAACCATTTCCTAAAATAAAATACATTCAATTATTGTGCAGATCAAGGAAAATAACTTTATGTGTTTTAAAATATATTTATTACAGTTTTCTAATCACACACCATATATAACATGACAGTCACAGCCGAATATAACACCCACTTCCAAACTGCAAACTAGGAGCCAGTATTAACATATTTTTAAATTCAGAGATTTTAAAATTGCATTACTTCAAGACTTAAAAAAAAAAAAAAACCAAAAACCGAAACAAACAACAAACAAACTTATTAACTTCCTCCTAAATTAGTTAAGTGAATTTTCTGGGCAATTCAGTTCAATAAAGACATAAAAATGGCTTTGTATCCATTTGCATCAAATCGCTGGATTAACACTCTCATAGCCTCTCCCAAGAAATGTGTGTTTCACTCACACTTGAGCTATCTGTAGGCCTGGAGAACATAATCCAACACAATTTAAGAACAAGCAATGAAAACTATGTCCTCATCCTTCTTTCTCCGCACTATTATTCCTTTTGTTATCCCCCTTTTTAAGTTCTGTAGAATTTTCCTGGTCCCTGTTTTACCAGAAGTTGCGCAAAATAAAATGCTGTGGCATACTGATCTGCTGAACAGATGGAGCAGAGACAGCAAAAATTAAAGCATTTAAATCAACCTTTGTGCTGCTCTAAGCTTATCACAAAACATGAGAGCTTGGGAGGAGAATCTTCCCCAGATGCAGGACTTGGTGCTTTCTCTTGTTGAACTTGAGGACATTCCCATGGGTCCAGTTCTCAAACCTGCCAAAGGCCCTGCGAACATCAGCACAACTCCATCTCCCAATTCTGCATTGTCTGCACACCTGCCAGGGGTGCAGCTTGTTCCATCACCAGGGCATTAATGAAGATGTTAAACAGTACCCTCAGCATCAGCCCTTGGACTCCCTCACCAAAGACTGGCCTGCAGACATGCTTTGTGACACTGAGCACAACCTTTCAGTCCCAGCACACCAACCCATCCCCAGTCCACATCAGTGTTCATTTCTCTAGTCTGTATTGAACCAGTTTGTCTATGAGGATGTTATGGAAGACCATGACAAAGCCTTGGGAAAGCTAAGAAAGAATATCTATATTCTCACCCAGTCCACTGAGCTGGACATTTTGTCATAGAAGGTCGTCTAGTTGGTCAGGCACCATTTCCCTTTTGTAAATCCACATTGATTTCACCCAATTGCTTTGTGCTTCACATGCCTGGAAATTATTCACAGGATTATTTGCTCCATCACCTTCCCAGGGACTGAGGTGAGTTTGGTATGCATCTAGTTCCCTGGACTGTCATTCTTGAAGACTGAAGTGACACTTCCTTTCTTCCGGCCACCAGGAACCTCATCTCTGCTTACCATGTTTTTGTGCACATAACGTCTACCAGATTTCATATGAATTGAGATAATTTTGGAGACAATTTGGAAATTTCCTCCCTAATCTGAGCTATTTCAAACAGTGAAGGTAAACTATTTTTGAAGCCTCATATGGAGGATGCTTAATTGTAAATTAGTTATTTTTTAACTAAAAGGAAACAGATACGAGGACTTAATTATTAGACAATGATTAGGACTAAATTAAGGCTGAACAGAAGGAAAAATCACAAACACATGAGTAGTCCACAAATGGGAATTGTGGTGACATGTTTCTGGTGAAAAGCTCTGAGGTGGCCTTGTCATTCACAAATAAATTAGGAGATAGATGATATGGTACTTTCCATAAATATTAAAACACTAATCCCACCAATAACTTTCACAACTTGAGAGGAAAATCATGGAATTAAATACACATATACATACATACATGTATGCATATATGTGTATGGATGTATGGATATATACATGCATTATATATTATATATGTGTGTGTGTGTGTATATATATATGTATATATATGTGTGTGTATATAACGTGGTTGCATTTGTTGTTTTATCACTTAAAGGTAGAAAAAAATCCAAACCATTTTTCTAAGCTATAAACAATGGCAGTAACATAATTTAATATTTTATGTACATGTGTTTACACATATACAAATATACATGTGTTGATACAAAAAATTTTGTGAGGAGGCTCCGTCAGTCTCTGTGCCTCTTCAGACTCAGTAGAACTAGCCTTCTCCATGCTTTCAGCCACATGTCATTCATTCATGCTCAGACTTGCTCAAAACCAGGTTCTCTGTAAGTCTGGTGAGAAAAATGTGCAATTTAGGGCTGTCAGTACAGTGAGAGAAAAAGGTCTTACTAGTAACGACCTGTTCCTGCTCCCATGGTGCTGAGATTGATTATAAAGAGAGATGGACTTGGTTCTCAATCCCCATCTGGCATCACATACGCACTGATTAATGCAGAATAGACCCATTTCCCAGCCCTTCTTATTAGAGTAATACCAGAGGAATGATGTCTAATCTTCCTAATGGAAAAAGTTAAGCAAGAAAGAACTTTTGTTGCAGCAAAGGTAATAACAATCTAAAAAAATAAACCAAAGAAAGTAACAAGCATGTTGGGTTCTTCTTCCTCTCTGCCTGCTTGTTTTAGACAGCACCATAAGCTGTCATCTCTCCTCACTCAGAAACCCTGAACCCCAAGAGATCCTGCTTACTTGAATAAGTTAATTATTTAGTGAGCAATGGATTACATGACACAGAAGTAGATAAAATGCCCCAAGGAGATGATGAAAGAGTAAAAACTGTGAAACCATCTTTAGATGAAGACAGCAGCAAATAGGCCAGTTGTTTTTAAACTCAGTCCCAAGGCTGGAAAAGAAACATTCCTTCTTAGAGCAGTCCTTCCTGTACAGTAGTCACTGTACTCTGGCTTTTTTCATTCAGACTGGATTTATCCTGTTCAGTGTTTTCACAGAAGGATATTTTTATATTTAATAGAGTTTATCTCCTCGGGAGATAATGTCCAGAGTGTGTTGGTAACTCAGATTTCTCAGGTGATGTTCCAATTTCTGCTCAGTTTGAAGCATTTAGTTGATAAAAAAGGTATGTCAGTTATGAGTATTTTAGTACATACCCAAAAAGGATCTTGGAAGTTATGTTGCTATTAGTTTTTCATCTGCTTTTACGAGTAATTATTTCCCTAAACTAGTTGTGATTTTCTACCTAAATAAAACTAGCAAATAACACCGAAAGTATGTTCATTTGAGCTTAATACACTATTCCAAATCACTTAAATTTCTCAAAGCAGTAAAAAAATTTAGATCTATCACACAAAAGGAACCAAACCAGCACTTCTGGTCAATTTTTTTTTTTTTTTTTTTTTTTTTCCCCATACAGTCCCCTGGAGATCTGGCTTTCAAAACATAGGGTGACTGTGTTAAGAGCGTCAGAAAAGGACAGGAGAGCACATTGAAACTGGTAGCTCTCCCCTAGCTAGAGCAGACATCAGGACTCCTGTGTGTCCCTGCAGGGGACTCCTGCCTGCTTGGAAGAAGCAAGTCAGCACTGATTAATAACTACAGGTAATTACTTGAAATATCCTTGGGGGATGTCACTGAGTGGGTAAAGAACATCAGAAAAGTAACTGCAGTCTTCCTGTAACTGAAAAGATCTGCCTTAGTTACACCTGATGTGCAGGGAGATGGAGGAGAACCCTTGCATAGGTTGTGAAAAGCTGTAGGGATGATAGCAGTGACATGGTTAAAACTCTGCAAGTTACGAGCCTATGAAAGCAAAATCAGGAGACCAGTGGCCTGCATGAGTAAATTAAAGTAGATCTTAAAGGTGGATAGATGAAAGATTTATCTTTATAAAATGGATTAAAGGAAGTGAGCATTGATGACTGCTGTAAGTTGCCATTGACCCAGGCAGTCCTTATATTTCCTTAAATATGTCCCTAACTCAATCCCTCAAAGCACAACAAATATTCTTGGAGTCCCACTGGGATCAGAAGTTCAAAGAAAAGAACCTAAAATACAGAAGCTGATATGTCCTGCAATTGATCCCTGCTTCAGAGATACCAACACCTTCTCTGACTTTAATGATGCAGTATACTGTGTACTATAGGGCAAATAGAACTGGCCACAGATTTTCTAGGAGAAAATGAAGTTTAATGAACTTCAAGGTAGGAGGAAGGAGAATTAGTAAGAAATATTTGGGTTTTGTCTAAGACTCCCATTCCATGCAGCATCTACAGTTAAGTGCATTCTCTCAGGTTTCTTTACCTGGAAATAGGAGTAAATGAATATTGTCCCAAGTTAAATCAATTAATCAGTGAATGTTTGATGCTAATAGAAAAGAAAAGTGGATCTTGACCAGGTTTTACTTTCTAAACTATATTGTTATCTGTACATGTCTCTATGTATAGGCTGTTTCATTGACCCTTTCTATAGTAATTAGCTATGTGATGATTTTGGACAGCACATAAACTCTTCTTCACAATCAATGACCACCTTGGAAGGCCAACTCAGGAAGCTGTAGCAGACTGTAGGACACATAGAATTACAGAACCATAGTATATACTGAGTTGGAAGGGACAAATCAAGGTCATCAAGTCCAACTCCTGGCCCTGCCCAGGACACCCCAAGGATCACACCATGTGCCTGAGAGTGTTGTCCAAATGCTTCTTGAACTCTGTCAGGCCTGTGACCACTGCCCTGGGGAACCTGTTCAGTGTCCAACCACCTTTGGGGGAAAAACTCTTTCTTGGTGTCCAGCCTAAACCTTCCCTGAATCAGCTTCATGCTGTTCCCTTGGGTTGTGTCACTGGTCATGAGAATAAAGACGCCAGTGCCTGTCCCTCCACTTCCCCTTGTTAAGATGCTGAAGATCACAGTGAGGTCTCCCCTCAATCTCTTCTCCAGCTGAACAGACCAAGTGCCCCCAGCTGCTCCTCACATGACTTCCCCTCAAGGCTCTTCACCATCTTTTTTGCCCTCCTTTGGTGCTCTCTAACCCCTTAATATCTTCTTTATATTGTGGTGCCCAAAACTACCATAATATTCAAGGTAAGTCTGCTGCAGTGCGGAGTGGAGTGGGTTCGTATTGTGTTTGTATTTCTTATCAGCGAAGAATTAAAAAAACAAACAAACAAACAAACCAACCCAAAAAACCTAACACCTTTATTTTTAAATAAAGGCAGGAATGCCAGTTGCATATCGACCTCTACACCCTCTGTTTAAGAATTACGTAGAAGGACAGGTATTAGAGTAATACCTGAGTAAGGAGTGTATGATAAAAGAGAAGCCTAAAGTTCAGCTGTCAGAATACATTTGGCACTTCATAAAGCTGTTTGCTCTTTCCTTTCAAATAGCAAATTGTTCTAGGACCTCAATATATGCACACACTTTTTTTCTCTAAAAATTAGCAGTTATTCCCATTCTATTCTCTATTTTCATGGGTAAGACATGAATGTAGTAAAATAAACCAGTCAGGAATAAGACTTTTTGCCTTAGTAAAATACTGCAACACGATGATATCACCAGGTTAAACCCCTTTACCTTGAATTGGACATGAATAATTCAGGCCTTCAAATTATTGTTCAGCCACATAACCTTGTCTGTCAGTCAACAAAGGCCACTCTCTCTGTCCCCATCCAAATTTAATAGGTGTTGATTCCCCTCTTTCCTTCTCTGTCTTTTCTACCTGAGACTTAAATTTACATGGACACGCTGCTTAGCTGGAGCTACTTTTATCTGTGGGTCTCCCCCTGACAAACTTTGTCTCTTCCTATTTCATCAATAGCTATCAGCAATCAAGATAGATGAAAGCTTTGCTTACTGTGTGTTATTGAAGTAATAATGAAATGCCTCATTTGAGCTTGCCTCTTTCATGAAGAAAAAGTATCCAACAAGGAATTACTTGCAAACTGTAACATCTCCAAATGATACCAACTGTGGTTGCAAAATTTACAAAGAAAACACATCCTCGCCCATAAACACTTGAAAATGATTATTTGATGAGCTCATTTTAGAATTATTTCTGGGGTACAAAGAACTGTGGTGTTAATTTTTCAATTTATAATTCCTCCAGGTTTAGATTCTGTACAAAATAAAACCAGTGAAAATGTATGAAATAAATAGGCTAAAAGGAATTCACGTCTTCAGTATCTGTATGTGTTTAGTTGGAAGTAAAAATATGATGCCATTCATGCACTTCTGAACGTGAACTCTTAAAAAAAAAGTCCTTAATGCTTGGCTCAGATACAAGTCACCCATCAATTATCTTCCTTGATTTGAATATAAGGTGGCATAAATCTGTACAGCAGTTCTCATAATGGGGTCCTGGCCTGCAGCTGGGATTCCTGGGTGCTGTTGGTACAAATACAGTAAAGACCTTACCCCAAGTGATCTCTTGCATGTCAAATACACTTCATAAGAAATCAAAGGCAACGAATCAGATCTGAACTGGGACGTGTATCCAACCAAAACAGATTACCTTCCCTATCTCTGCATGCTACAATGTTTACAAACCATTGTCATTTCTTTTCAGCTTTGAAATTTCTTTACAAGTTTATTCTTTTATGTTTTACTACTCTTGCCTTTATAGTGCCACAAAGAGGTAACATGGACAAACATGGTTTCTGTGATTTACTCCTTTTTGTCTGGGTCAACAACCAGGAGATTGGTCACCAAAAAATGGTCATCGAATACACCTCATTTAGTGTGGTAGCAGGACTGATCTATTAAGGGTAATTTAATTCTGGTTATCCCAAGATCAGAAGAGAAGAGAGACAGTTTACAGATACTTTTCCCCTGATTTAGGCAATGACAATACCTAAACTGCCTGCATTTTGAAAAATGATTCAGTTGCCTTTTCTTGACCCAGTTAGACCACCTATATTACCCCTCTGCTACTTCTGGCACCTGCAATTCATTGGAGTTTGCAACCATGGAGCAGTTCTGGCTCTTCTGGCTCAGCGCAGCCCGGCAGCAAGGCTGTCCTTAGTGACAAGAAAACACAGTTTTTGTAGCTTCCCTTCACTGCTTTTACAGGCAAATAAAAAAGCAGACAATCTGCATTACAAAATACTTCATAGCTCATTTAAAGACACAAGAAAATTATTGGGCTGTAAACTCTGGCTTAACCTATATTACATGACCTGTAATAGCTGCTGTAAATTTCCCAGCCTATTTGGAAGCAATTCAAGCCAGAGATGTGGAGGTGAGTGAGCAACGTGGAAGAGAGAGAGGACAAAGGTGCAGTACTTGGCTTGAAGGCTGAGCCCCTACAAATTTTGCTAAGAAAGGAGAAACTAATAATAAATGTTCTTTTCTTTTTTTTT
>VXAY01002365.1:210416-223016 GCA_013399855.1 Oxyruncus cristatus
TTTTTTTTGGCAGAGAAGAGAGATTTCAGGTGGAAATAATGGAAATAGTAATTTTAAAAATAATTTTAACTTATTTTCTGACAGCTTGAAGAAGGCCAAGATCATATATCTAGTTTTTCAGATTTTTTGAACACAAAAAGAAGTGAAATAGGAAAGTAACATTTTCAGTGGGTTTTTTTTCTCAAATGCGTCACTTCATTTCAAAAATACATTTTCTTGCTTATAAAACTGTTGAACAGTAGGGTTTTTCAGAGTTAAAATGACATATAGTCAATACATGGAATTTCTTGATTATAAACTTTAATTATATATGATTAATTACAGATATTTGACAGAACAAACCTTCTCCTTAAGCCTGAAACTTTTTTGATTTTTTGCTAATTACAGAAAGGGTAGTAATTCAGTATCTATTGCAAACCATTATTTTTTATTATTAACTGTAACGTTTTGTGGCTAAATAATGAACCAGCTATACCCTCAGCTTCCCAAACAGCTGGAACCTGCAAAGGCCTTGTGTCCCATACTGATGGGTGTTTACAGGTGAAGGAGTGCTTGAGGGGACTGGGCAAATAAGCTCATCATGCAATGTGCATGAAGGTAAAGGCAGATAAAAACTCCTGTTTCGATGTTGCCTGAGCACTTCTCTCTCAGCATCTGCAGCTGATGCTTGCCCATCTCTTGGGCAGCTGCTCCATCACTGGAGGATGATCCCAGGGAAATTTCAGAGGGTTTCAGAAGAAAAGAACTGTGGCAAAACAGAACTAAGAAAGGAGGAGGAGGAGGAGAAAGAGAATGTGCTAATGATAACCTGAAATACCTAAGAGACTATAAAAACATTATCAGTAATATGAAGTTTCTGATTCATTCAACAAAGTAAGCGTTGAACTTGCTGGAGATGTTTAGGTATAAAGCTGCAGTATCAGAGTGGTGAGTAGTTTTATGCAGTGACGGACTTTTAAGTTCACAGAATCAGGCAAATCAGAGCTGAGCAAGTTTAATGAAGTCTTTTTTTTTTTTCTTTCTATCTGTGTTTCGAAATTCAAGAGCTGATCTTAGAACTAAAAGAGCTACCTTAATGAAAACAGGGAAGGGAAGACCAGAGAAAGATTTATTTCCTCCATACTTACTGTATTTTTCAGTTATATATATTTAATTTCATAGCCCCAAGAGTAATAACAGGAGCAAATATTTTGCTAGGCTAATGCATTATTAATAGTAGAATAAAGTCAGGGAACCAGACAACTTTGGCACCTTATTCTAAGACCACATGAAAAACACTGCACATAAATGACAGGCAAAATAAGCAGCCTGGCATCTTATTGAACACGGAACATGATGTGTTGCAAAACCAAGAAGCAGCCCTGATTTATCCAGTGGAACTTGACATTTCCTACAGGCCAGCATTGGTTTAACATTAATTAAAGCTTCACTTGAGTGTTATCTTTTTTCCCCCCTATTGTTCTCGCCACGTGTAACCTTTTTTTTTCTGGAATGCTGCAGTTTGTGGATATGTATAAACCTGAATGACAGACCTGTATAGCTGACTCCAAATGTCAGGATGACTATATGTAATCAAAACAGAGACTTCTCCTTTATTAATAATCTTATATGGAAGAGCATGTGAAACCCATGGCCATCAGAGAGTTGCCAAGGGTTTGAGAGAAGGTGGATTTTAAGAGAACAAAGCAACTAAAGATGAGAAAAAATTCACAGCGTTTTTGACCCCCGCTGACATTTTCTTCTTTTCCTGTCCAGAAAGAATAAGAAAAGAAACAAGTCCCTTTCTTTTAAACTTCATTTGACAATACCATGACATTTTTTCCTGGGTCTTTGAAATTCAAACCACAATATTTGTCAGTTCTTGAATGACATACATACATACAGCATCACCAATGCTTTCTCTCCAAATAATTAGTGCTCTTTGTGTCATTTTGTAGGAAGTATTAAATGATAGATCGTTTCTTGGTATGCACATATAGTACTTAACACAGTGAGGAAAAAAAAATTTAAAACAACTGTGACTAATATTTATCTTGTCTAGCCTTCTAAAATCACGTGTTTCTAGCCATAGTCCATTATTTAAATTGTCTCCACAGTCCTGGGAGGGAGCATGGTATCACCAGAGAGGAACTCATCCCATCCTAAAATAGATGTTTAGAATGTGTGTGATGAATCATTCTCTGAAGAGACCTTTTTCTCTCCTTTCATTAGAGAGGAAATTTAGGTGACTACCTTAATTAAATGACTAATTTTTGTATGGCTAAGTTAGGTGAGGTGAATCGCAGATGAAAGGAAGAACATTACAAAGCTAATTATATATTCCTTTTATTTTTTTTTTCCTTTGTAAACCTGAAAGGAACAATTCCATGCCCAGGATCTGCATGCATGTCTCCTGTCTGTGAGAAAGGACACAAGAGAGACACAACACAACGAGTGCTGTAGGAAGAGAGGTATCAGCAAAGAGAAAGGGAGAAGTGACAAATCCCCATGGACCTAATAAGAACTTAGGACAGGTATAAAAAATAAGGTTACACTACCAAATCCATGTGACACATGCAATATTCAGGAATTGCTTCTAAATGGAAAATATTTTCTTAGAGTTCCCACTGGTTAAAACCTTCCATCTTGGGAAACTGTATCTTGGATTCCTCTCATGATTTTGACAAAGTAGTCTGGGATATGTCCAGATCATCTAAGTTCCAGACAAGTCCCTGTGCTAGTGAATACAAAAATCTTAGAGCTTCAAATGCCTCTTTCAGAGAGTTTGTGGAAGGTGTGTGACAAAAAACAACTTATGTCTCCAGAATAAATCCTTTGTATCCTTCATGACCTAGTTTCTCCATCCTTAAGGTAAGTGCTGTGATACTTATTTCTCCTGCAAGGGTGTTAAAAGGTTTATATCCTAACTCCCAGCATTTACCTTTTATGTATCCTGTATAGGAACTGATAAAAAAGTAAAATATATTGTAAATTATTTAGACAATCATATTTCTGGGGCTTGCCTTTAGGGAATAGCATGAACTAGTAAAGAATAAATATCAATTTGTATGTTGAAAAAACACAGCATTTTAAACAAGTATCCACCATTTTTTACATATTATTGTAGTTATTTATATATTATCTCTTGTAATTATTCTTTAGATCTGGGAAGAATGGCATAAATTGCTTTGTGATAGAAATTGGCAAAATATAAGGACTTCAGCTGTCAGCATCTTATTCATCCTACAGTCTTATTAAGACTTATACCAGATTACTGAAAAATAACAAACATTAGTTTCATGCTCAATGGAGCTGGAAGGAAAAACAGAAGAATTGTTTTCTCACGTATTTATTTTGAGAAAATAGAATTGGTATGAAGAGTGCCAGGTAAGGTATTTTACTCCAAGACATGGAAAAATTGTTTTTCTTGCAGTGACTGGGTGAATGGTGGAGTCACCCTCACCTCCAGTTACCAACCATATGTATTTGAAGAAATGTAATTTGGCCCCAAGACTCACTTTCTGTGTAGAGATGGAGACCCTCAGAGCAATGAACTGAGTTTTAGCACCCATGTTCAGGTAAAAGAAAGAGAGGAATTTGTTAAGAGATGTTTTTTGCTACTATGTTGTTGTACAGTGTGGGATATGGAGGGTGTTACTGTGCAGATTTTCTGAGAGAAAAGTATTTGCAAGGTTGACAGGAAAACATGTCAAAAAAAGATGTAGTAATGTGTATGCTAGGAATTGTTCACATTGAGAAATGATCCCTATTGCTAACTTCTGTATGAACAAACAGGGAGATACAGCCCCATCCTGCAAGCATTTATGATCTTCTAATCTATGTCACTGAGTTATGAGGACCCTTCAAGCAGAAAGATATATATCTGGGAATGTTTTGGGAAACAATAATTTAAGTGAGTCTGGAAGTATGAGTCTGACATTTGACATTTGACTGATTTTCTTTCTTTCTAGAATTTGTGCTCGGCTACAGGATCTATGTACCCTCATTTACATCTCCACTCTTAAGTCTTTTGCACTTTTCCCAGACTTGTCACGTATTTTCAATCGTATTTTTTCTCACTGTTAACTTTCCTCACGCAATTCCTCTTCCCTACCACGACACCTGAAGCAATCTCTGGAGCATCTCCACCTCTGCATGCCCTCTCTCCATTCTTAGGGAAAGAGAAATTTTGAAGGGGCATATTTAAGGACCCCTAAGAATATAAAACTGTAAGACTGGCCATAGTCAGTCAAAAAGGTCCTTCTAATGTCTCTTATAGCAGTCAAATCTGGATGCCAATGAAAAAGTGCAATGTCCCAGCAAGCATGTATGATTCCACCTCTAATCTCTCTCCCATATGATTACTAACAGGATAAAAAAATCCTTCTTGAGGCGGGAGTGCTTTCCATGTATTTACTGCATGGGTTCAGGCTTTCTTCTTGCAAACTTGTCGAGCCCCCTCTTAATCCCTTGTCAGCTTTTTGCATCTACAACAGCCCAGGAAAGGGAATTCCACAGCTGAATTTTGCTGCTTATATCTAGAAAATATCAGGGAGAAATATGCACTCAGGGTACACTGGAGCAGCAATACATGACTAATAATTGCCCTCGTGAACTGGACAAATCTGGAACAAACCTGTGGTATCCTGTAATGCCAGGGGAGAAGACCTGCTTGGTAAATCTATTTTTTTTTGTCCCTGGGTGAGACTTGAATTTCTTTCATGCAGCTGAACAGGTGTGATTTCCTGTGCACAGGCTGGACCTTCCTCGGCAACACACGTTGCTGTTTCACCAACAGGCTCTTTCTCAAAACCTCTGTCCTTCAGTTCTGTCGGAGAGTTCTTTTACTCTCTTCTCATCTTGTGGAAATGGAGATGTAACAGAAGACAAGAAATGAGCATTCTTTTGTTTTTATAATGTCTCATTTTGTATCAATGAGAGGAAAGGAAATGACTCTACTGCGTAATGCTCCGTTAAACTGGCACTGGCAAGGCTCCTCCTCTAAGCATATCTTCAGCCCATCATGCGTCTGCTCTTCATTTTTGGATATGCAAGGTCTCAAAATTACTTTTTTTTTTTCCTCTAGGGAAAAGCCATGATCCCTAAATTACAGATATTGGCAAGATTATCCTCAAAATGGAAGAAATAACAAAACAACCAGGCTAATGTAGATGCTCTGTTAGGAGTAGCAAGGGTAAAACAAAATATCTGCAAAGTAACCTTATGATTTTTTTGTCAAAGCATCAGACTCCTCTGGAATTATTCCATTAATGCACATTTACAGAACAAGATGCCTGCAAATATAGATGCCAAGGGAAAATTGGAGCAGTGAAAATGTCTAACACACAGTGAAGAATGAGGAGGGGGCTCTCTGATGGTGGAGCTAGAGCAGAAAATAAAAAGCAATGCTGTCGTGGTTTTAGGGTGACGTTTCCTGTCACCCTTTTCCCTCCCTCCCTTGACTGAATGTAACCATTAATTGTGCGAATCGAACAGTTGCTATGGCTAAATTGGACAGGAACCTCAGGAGGTCAAAGCATTCCTGCTTGTTAAAGCTACTGACACATTTTACGGTTTTACAAAATGTCAGAGTCCATCATGCTGTAACTTTGCTGCTGAGGATTCTCCCTCTAGTAAAACGCTCACAGCTCTCTTATGAAACTTTCAGGTAAAAGCTCAAATCTGCAACTGAGTCAAAACTCCCCCCTCCTACCTTCCCTTTGCATTTTTGCTTACTAGCTTGCCACAAGCCTGTGATTTTATATTTTTTTCCCTTTTTTACTACGTTCATTTTTTATTATTTTCTCTTCAGGTAGAACTGTGGGCTCAGAGAACTTGAGTGACAGCAACCTCTGTGGCTTTCCTACCATTGCAACGTCTCAAATTGGTGGAAAGGGGCAATTAAAGTAACCACTAGGGTTTAACAATTGGCATTTGGCATCTACTGTGCCTCTATGGCCATGCACAGCTGTCTAACTTCCAAGAGAAACGCAGGAGTGTGCAGTATCTGTAATCCCAGTGAACTGAGCTCTCTCAAGCACTCTGAACATGATGCTCTGCCTCAGGAGTTATACCTACACTAGAAATCTGAACAGGAGCACAATACAGTCCTGAGTACTCTGCTGTATTCAACTCTGTTTAAATCATACTAGTCAATTGCTAGCATGCTTCCTGCATGTCTTTAACTCAGGAGAATATATCCCAGTCTCCTAGACACTCAAAAATGTTTGTAGCATGGCAAAACACAGTTCCCAATAGGCAGCAAGTACCAGGCCTGTGGATCTCTGCAGGAAAAGCAGATTTAGCTGCACCCTTGAGAGTGGGAACCAATATTTGGTAGTACAGGTGTATACAGTGTCCCCCTACCAAGGGGGAGGTCCAAGCAAGGTCCAAGTGTGCTCCAAGTTAATAAAAGTACAGGATACTTTTTCAGCAGTCATGTCATGTCACATTGAGGCAAAATTGGTAGTGAAAGGATCAATGTTTCCCGAGAAAAATCAACTAAAATTGTGACTTTTGAGGAGCTCCAGTGAGCAGTAAACGAGGAAGAAATATGGAAAAAAATCTCCTTCCATATCATTCTCCAAACAGAGGATGCATTTTTCCATATGTTCTAAGTCACACTGCCTGAGAGATCAAAGAGAATATACATTATTATCATCATCATCCTCATCTTAAGGCTAAGCATATGTGAGTGCATATGTGCATGGCAGGTCTATTTTTAGGAATAACGTCACATTATAGAACACGTGCAAAAATATCTCTGTAGAAGAGTGAGTCTTTGTGTGTGTGTGTGGTAATCATAATCAGTCACACTGAATTTCTGCCTTGGGGTACAGAAGCTGAAAGAAAGGTTGAGAACACTGTTATAGATAATCCTCTGTAATGATTTTCCTTTCTTCAGGACAATCTTGACAACAGCACCTTGCCCTAGGAAAGTTTTCTTTGATCCATTTTGTGATTGAAATACAAATTCCCTATTTTTCGTCTGCCTCTCTTCAAATTAATGATCCCTGCAATAAGGACGCCCTGCCCATGAGTGGTTTCTTCAAACAGATTAGAAGAGATAACAAAGCTAAAACCCAGGATCAGGAATTGGGTCTTAAAGGTGGGGGAACACTTGGTCTTTATTTGCTTTTCTTTCTGCTTTTTTGAGGATGCTGTCAGGTCCTGTTACACAGATCATCTATTTGATTTTATTTCACTTATTAAGGATATAGGCAGGCAACATTGTTAAGAGCTAAGGAGAGCTGAGCATTTTTAAGGCATTATAAAGAAAATTTTCATGAAAAAATTATGCAAAGTAGTGCATGAACCTGCATACAGAAAGCAAGCTGTTAGCAGATTTCATTGGCTTAGTGAAGTTATTTACAGTTTGGTAAAAAATACGTCTTTCTGTGGCTGTGTTAAGGAATGTGATAAATCTGTCCACTGCTGATACATCTGCACAAAAACAAAAGTGTCTGCCAGGGCTAGAGAACTGTATCTCAAGTCAAGGTGTCCTAAATACACACACCTTGTCCCATTAGAGATGCCCAATAACATTCAAGGTTTTGGGGCATAGCTCTAATAGATTTAACACAGAATCACAAGAGACACAGGTTCCTCTGGAGTGGCAGCAAGAGATGAGTGAAATATTTCCCCTGCATAAAACAGCAACACACACACTCACTTAGGGAACTGAATCTAAAAAATTAAATATAAAGTACTTAAAAACCAACCAACCAACCAACCAGAAAAAAACCGAACCAAAACAAAAAACCCAAACCAAACAAAGACAACAAAAAACCCCCAACCAAAAAACCAAAACAAACCAAAAACAAACAAAAAACCCTAAACCAACAAAAACCCCCACCCACACATAGGATTCTTCTGATGTCAAGCTGTTTTGCTGTTTTGGCTTTTTTTTTTTACTCTTCTTTTTCTTGAAAAGGGAGAGCTGATCACAGTGGAAGGACTGTCAGCCTAAGGAATCTAGGATTTCTTGGCTGGCTATTTGCTGTCCCCCAAGTCCCCTCAAAATCCATGCTGTAACTAGAAACAAGAAAAAAAAAATTACTTAACCACATCCTTTCCAAGTTCACATTTCTTCATCTACAGTTTTCCTTCAGCAAAATCAACAGGACAGAGCATCTGGAAATATAAGTCTGAATTCCCACAGTAGCTGAGGCCAGAAAATGTTCTCAGGTGCCATGTGTGATCACTAGGGCTGCCCTGTGCAGGGCACAGGTCTTTGATAATCCTTGTGGGTCCCTTCCAACTCAGGATATCCTATAATTATGTGATTCTAAGATACAAAGATCACTGAAGACCACCTAGTCCAAAACTCTGCTTAAGCATAGTCACCTAGAACAGGTCACTCAGTATGACTACATTCAGTCAGGCTTTGAATAACTTCAAGGATGGAGACTCCACAACCTCCGTGGGCAAACTGTGAGAGTGTTTGACATTCATCACAGTTAAAAAAAAAAAAAAACAACAAACAAACAAACATAAAATAAAACAAAATAAAATGTTTAATTACAATTTCTTGTATTTCAGTTTGTCCCTTTACTTCTTGTCCTGTCATTGGGCACCACTGGGAAGACTCTGCCTCCACCTTCTCTAGTCCTCTCACATGACCCACATGGATAAGGTCCCTCAGAGCTTTCTCTTCTCCAGGCTGAGCAGTCCCAGCTCTCACAGCCTCTCCTCATACACCAGAAGCTCCATTACCTCCACCTTTGTCTCTTTTCCCTGGATTTCACCCAGTGTGTCAGTGTCTACAGCACCGGAGAACCCAGCACTCGACACAGCACCGTGGGTGTGCCTCACCTGTTCTGAGATTCTCATGGGTCCAGTTCTCCAGCCTGTTGAGGTCCCTCTGAATGGCAGAAGAACTCTGATGAAATGTAGTGCTGTGTGGTTTTCCATACAATAGAGTTTTCCATAACAGGCTTGGACAGAAAATCTGGGAATAAACTATAGTCAAACTGCTACTGCTGCTCTTATTAGGATTGCTGCTGATTTTTCTCATACTTGCAATAAACCAGTAATAACTCAAAACAAATCATCAGTTGACACTTGAATGGAATCACAGTAGAGAAAAATAACATAACAGTGTTTGGGACCAAATACATCTCTATTCTGGACAGCATAAAAAAGAAAGACAAGAGAAGATCTACAAGCCCTTCCAAGAAATGTATGTTTTTCTGTTACTACAATATATTTTCACTAACCACTTGGCCATTCTTTCTGCACACTAGACAACATGTTTCTTAAATATATATAAATGTAGACTTTTATTGCTATTCCCTTAGTATTTTCTTGAGATAAATTATACTAAGGAATTTATCTCCTTGTTTTGACTCTATTGTTACAGGAAGCAAATTTAGGTGCACCTTCATTGACTCTGGAGTGGCAAGCACATACAGAAATAAAATTGTCATTTATAAGTGAACATTTGTCGGGATTTTTTTTTTTCCTAATGAACAGACATTAATATCATAATTATACTATGGATAACTTACAGTAATTGTTACTAATATTTTTAAATTTTACATCACTGTCTCCTTGTAGCTTAAGATACACTCTACTGTGGTAGGTGCTGGTATTGGCTTCATGACAACCTTTTACAAGAGAGCACTGTTTTGATAAGCTTGTACAGTTTCCATGTTCAATTAGTCTCAAGTCTCTCTTTGGAACACATGCTATCAAGTGTGTCAAACATACAATGGTTTTCTGAAGTGGATTCCAGCTTATTCAACATTTAACTGGGCTCATCAAAATTGTTGCATTTATATTTGTATTAGCTATCACTCATTAATATTTTTATTAACTATCATTCTTATTTTTCTTAATTTGGGGAAGATAATTTCAAACTTTTCTCTCCAAGGATAAAATGTATGACTAATGTAGCAAATATGATATTGCTTTTTTACTGCCTAGCAAGAGTAAGTGTAACTTACAAGAAGATTTACAGTTTATCACTACAGCAAGAAAGGGAGCAATGCTATTAACTGGCTTTTAATATTTTTTTGAAGCCCTTTCTTCCAGTGCCTGGCTTTGTAAAAAAAAGTAAGCTTGCTTCAATACTAAATTTTAGGATGTTTATTGCCTTAAATCAGGAAAAAGGTAGAGAAGGTAAAGCAATTTCATATTGTAAAGAAGTTAAATGACTATTGCCCACGGCTACCAAGTATGTATGCAGAGCCATAATGATGATTTGATGTATTTGTAATACTTTGTTTAGCAAACAGGAACATTATGTTGATATGTAAGTAACAAAGAATTAAATCATCATAGAAGCTGCAGTGCTGGTTTCTTGTTTTATTATCCTTCCAGAACAGGAGACACAGACTGTTCTTTGAGAAGACTCACTTCTGGGGAGTAAAGCTGACCATGCTAGAGAACAAGGAGCTAGACTCCCCAAAAGCAAGGTGAACCAGCTTTGAGTTCCAGGAGCCATATAATCTCAAATTGCTTCTGACAGCATCACTGTGAAATACTTGTTCATGTGATAGTAGCAGATGAAACACAGGGTTCATGACACCAGGTGCTATCCCATAGATAACATACGTGACTGCATGTAGATCTTTGCTGCAAATCTTTGGCTTCATGGCAACAAACCCTGAGCCAGCTCACTCTGCCTTCCAGCAGAGCTGTGGGGACAGGAAGGTTGCAGCCACACAGAGCTGTTTGTCAACAGGCTTTACATTTAGCAGAGGAAATAAACAGGACACTCAAAATCATAGATCATAAAGGTTGGAAAAGACCTCCAAGATCACGAAGTTTGACCTTCGACCAAACACCACCACGCCCTCTAAACAATGGCACAAAGATATGAGCAGGTATTGAGGACAGGGAGCTGCTAAATGATAAACCAGATATTTTGGTTGCAAGCACTGACAAGAGAAAGTCCTCATGATCCTTGTCAATGTCTACCAGTGTGGAAGGCGGTTTCTCCTCAAAAAGATCAGCTGGTTTGCCTTTCCTTTTATTCTCCCAGGCATTAGAATTCATTAGGAAAACAAAAACCAAACATTAAAAAAACCACAACCAAACAGCTCAGTGCATCATTGGAAACTATTAGTCATTCAGGTGTTTTATATGAATGAGGGTAGGGAACTGCGTTTGTAATTTTTCCATCCTTTTAGCATGAAGATGAAGTGCAGTACATTTTGTAACTAAGCTGATAAGCTTTCAAGAGGAATTTGTACAGCTGAAAAGGTAAAATATGTAGCACAAATGGGAGTCAGTCGGAAATTCAAAACATGAAAGGTAGTGAATGGAGTCGAAGAAGTAATGTACCTTCACATATTACAAGACAAATTCCTTAGATGAATTCAAGCAGCTCAGGGAATTCAAGCCTATCAGCTCCAGGACCATAATGTTTCTGAGCCTTTTGTTGTCATGGTAGTCTGGACAGAGAGTCAAGGACTGAGCTCTTTGTGAATCAGGCAAACCCCTTTTTCAATAATCCTATAACTAGCACAGGCAATTTGACTTGGAAGAGATTTGCAGCTCAAGAGATCACCTGGAAGTGCCTGGGAGGAAAGCTGAGACTTTTCCTGCAGAAAGCAGAAAAACCTTTGCCTTTTACGAGCCCTTGGGAAAAACTGGATGCTTTAATTAAGTAAAGAGGGAAGAGTAAAACAGAATATTTTCAACTGGAAGGTATCTACGATGATCATGAAATCCAACTGCCTGACCAGTTCAGGGCATGTTGTTAAAGGCGTTGTCCAGATATCTCTTAAACATTCACAGGCTTAGGACACTGACCAGCCTCCAAGGAAATTTGCTGCAGTTTTTAGCACCCTCTTTGTAAAGAAATGTTTCCTAATGTCTGTTCTAAACCTCCCCTGCCACAGCTTTGAAAGGTACCTGACCAGGAAACTATTGAAATAGACTTTTATCTCTGGGCACAGAAGTAGGGTCTTGGCAACAGCTTGTACTGTCTTCCTTGACCCAAGTTCCTGTTCCCTACCACAGCTCTGCGCACCCATCCAAGTTGTTTTGCAATACTCTGAGCCACTGGAAATTTTCCACTCTATATGGAAACCAGGAGAACATGTGTGGAGCATCCAGCTTTGCCTGGTCCCTTCCTAAAAGAAGCTACAAGGGGGATATAGGAGCTGCCATCACAAGATGCAATGAGAGTGTTGTCTCTCTTTACATGACTGAGTGTGAGGAAATGACCCCATTTAGAGGAAGAAGCCTGCCTGGTTGTCTTTATTTACTTATAGTTAGAGTATACATGACACATTTTCTTACAATAAACCAAAGTTTATCATCTTTTGATGGGCCTTTTACTTCCACACGCTCTGGCTGTCACATGGCAAGAGACAGTCCTTGTTTTGCAGAACTTACCATTGATTAGAACAGGGCAGAAGGGGACTCAGTGACACAAAGATGAGGCAAAGGACTTGAACCCAATTTCTAAAATCTCACTCTGTTGACTGGGTGAGCAAGCCATTCCTTGCAGGAAACATCACTTTTGCTGTAATGGCAGTACAGCTCCCTACAGATTATTTGCTCACCTTAAGAGTTTTGATGATTCATTAGCCACACAGATCCCTGAGAACACAAGGAGGTCAAAGACTCAATAGTGCAGCAGATTAGTTTACACACACACACACACAC